>SJYX01008889.1:104359-118308 GCA_006410675.1 Oreotragus oreotragus
CATACAGATTTCTCAAGAGGCAGGTTAGGTGGTCTGGTATTCCCATCTCTTTCAGAATTTTCCACAGTTTATTGTGATCCACACAGTCAAAGGCTTTGGCATAGTCAATAAAGCAGAAATAGATGTTTTTCTGGAACTCTCTTGCTTTTTCCATGATCCAGTGGATGTTGGCAATTTGATCTCTGGTTCCTCTGCCTGTTCTAAAACCAGCTTGAGCATCAGGGAGTTCACGGTTCACATATTGCTGAAGCCTGGCTTGGAGAATTTTGAGCATTACTTTACTATCGTGTGAGATGAGTGCAATTGTGCGGTAGTTTGAGCATTCTTTGGCATTGCCTTTCTTTGGAATTGGAATGAAAACTGACGTTTTCCAGTCCTGTGGCCACTGCTGAGTTTTCCAAATTTGCTGGCATATTGAGTGCAACACTTTCACAGCATCATCTTTCAGGATTTGAAACAGCTCAACGGGAATTCCATCACCTCCACTAGCTTTGTTCTTAGTGATGCTTTCTAAGGCCCACATGTCTTACTGGAAGGAAAAGCCTATCTCAGCGGACTTTTTGGCTTATTGACCAGAATTATGTCACATACCTATTCCAGAACATACTGGTAAATGAAATGGAATATCACATTGACTTAAGTCAGTGTTTTATGAAACCTGAGGGCCCAGTGATTCTTTCAGGAAGTTCACAAGGTTAAAACTTGTTTCCCTAATAAATGCTAAGATGTTTCCTGCCTTTTTCACTCCACTGATAGTGAAAAACAGCAATGGTGGGTAATACTCCCAGTTGCTTTGCACAAATCAGTGCCTGTGATATCAAAATGTACTAGTAGTCATTGTATTCTTTACTGCCAGGCTCTCACATAAAGTTTGTTGTTTTCTGGTCCGTACTGAAGTGCTTTTGTTATTTCAGTCTCATATGTATGATTTAAGATGTGAGATAAAATGGCTGCTTTTTTCATGGAACGCTTAAAAAAAAAAAACCTAAAAGGTTGACAAAGTATCGTTATTCAGACATGAATGGTTATTCAAAGTATGGTTATTCATTTTTCTTGAAAATGAACAAAGTGAGCCTGTAACTTCAAGGAAAACAATTAACTGACAATATTTGTTACAAATGATAAAATTCAAGCTTTCAGGTGAAAATTACGATGCTGGATAACTCATATCCACCACTGTGGACTTGACAGCTTCCCAGTACTTAAATATATTTTCTAATGATATTGATGGTAGTATTAACAGAAATGATATTTTGATATGGTGTGATGAAATATGTCAGCATTTGAAAGATCTTCATAACTCAGTAAATCAGTATTTTCCCAATGATCAATGCATGTTATAAAATTACTCATGGGTGATTCAAAACCAAAACAGACTAAAAAATTTAAAGTAACTGAGCATAAAATTTTATCAGTCTGTTTCAGATTCTGTGTTGTAACTAACCTTTGAGGAACAACCATTTTTTGAGTTTGGGTATAGTATCAAAGTATATCCAAAATTATCTGAAGAGGCTATTAAAATACTTTTTCCAACTATTTATTTGTATGAAGCTGGATTTTCTTAATGCACTTCAACCAAACAACAGAGTGAATGCAGAAGGAGATATGAGAATCTACTTTTCCTATAAGCCAGATTTCTCAATTTTTTATCTTGAAAAAATATATTTTCCCCAAAATGTCAGTTATATTAATATATAACAGGTTTATTATTTTTATTTTATAATTAATGTCTTTAAGGTTTTTTATTTTTAGTTTCTAAACTGGTAGATATCTTTTAAGAGTATAAAAAGTTACTGAAACCCCAAAATTTGAAAACCACTTGGTTTAGTCCAGGGTTTTACCATTTGGCCCTGGTAGATGATTTTATGTTGTCTCAGGACGGTTAATGGCTTCATTAGAAATCAATGATCTGGCTACAGTTGAAGCTGAAGGAGAATTTTTCCAGTGCCATCCACAAACTATGACTTGTCTTTGGGAAATGTTGGCAAAAGGTTCTCAGGTCTCAGGGACAAGGACCTCATACTGCAGTGCTCCTGGACTGCCAGATTATAGGGGAACTCTTTCTTCAAAAGCTGCACACAGGAAATAGAGATGGTTAGTTGCCTTTCATGTCCACTGGGGATCAGGCTGAGTCTCTGATCTGGCTCCCAAAAACAATGGTGTCCTTTGGTTCCAAGCTGGGGATGTTTCTTTCTTTCCCAGGGAACGTAAAACAATAATATCTCATATCACTGTCTCATAACAGGACTGGCGATCTCAGCTGTCCATGGACTTACCTCTAGGTTCTGCAAGTCAGCCAAGGCTATTTTGATGGCTAAATTGGTAATTATCTGGGAAGATCAAGCCAGTAGAAATATAAAGTGAAAGTGAAGTCACTCAGTCGTGTCTGACTCTGTGACTTCATGGACTGCACCTTCCAGGCTCTTCCATCTATGGGATTTTCCAAGCAAGATTACTGGAGTGGGTTGCCATTTCCTTTTCCAAGGGATCAAACCTGGGTCTCCTGCATTATAGGCGGACTCTTTACCATCTGAGTCACAATGGGGCTTATTATCCGGGAAGATCAATGCAGTAGAAACAGAAAGTGAAAGTGAAAGTGAAGTTGCTCAGTCGTGTCTGACTCTTTGTGACCCGTGGACTGTAGCCCACCAAGCTCCTCTGTCCATGGGATTCTCCAGGCAAGAATACTGGAGTGGGTTGCCATTTCCTTCTCCAACTAAACAATATTCATATGAAATTGGAGAGGAAATTATGGTAAAGAAAACAGTCACAGATATATGCAAGGATCCTATTACATGACCTGTTTATTGTTTAGTTGCTCAGTCATGTCAGACGGTTACCCGCCAGGCTCGTCTGTCCATGGTATTTTCCAGGCAAAATACTGAAATGGGTTGCCGTTTCCTTCTCCATATTACATGACTGGACAATTATAATTCTCTTAATTGTGATTGAGAACAAAATAGGAGTCACAGTATTAAGGTTTAAAACAAGGTCTTTTTCTTTGAACATACTTATATTGATATCCCTGAAAGTCAGTAGGTAGATATGTTTGTTAGGTAGGTGAAGTATGGTTTGGCTTTTTAACAGTTTATTTATTTATTTTTATTTTATTTTTGGTTGCTCTGGGTCTTTCATTGTTGCATGCTAGCTTTCTCTCAGAGAGGGCGATGGCACCCTACTCCAGTACTCTTGCCTAGAAAATCCCATGGACAGAGGAGCCTGGTGGGCTGCGGTCTATGGGGTCGCAAAGAGTCGGACACAACTGAGCAACTTCCTTTTCACTTTTCACTTTCATGCATTGGACAAGGAAATGGCAACCCACTCCAGTGTTCTTGCCTGGAGAATCCCAGGGACAGGGGAGCCTGGTGGGCTGCCATCTATGGGGTTGCACTGAGTCGGACACGACTGAAGCGACTTAGCAGCAGCTTTCTCTACTTGCAGACAGCTGGGGCTACTGTCCAGTTGTGGTGCATGGGTTTCTCATAAGGAAATGGCAACCCACTCCAGTGTTCTTGCCTGGAGAATCCCAGGGACAGGGGAGCCTGGTGGGCTGCCATCTATGGGGTTGCACCGAGTCGGACACGACTGAAGCGACTTAGCAGCAGCTTTCTCTACTTGCAGACAGCTGGGGCTACTGTCCAGTTGTGGTGCATGGGTTTCTCATTGATTGGCTTCCCTTGTTTCAGAGCACAGGCTCTAGGTGCATGGGGTTTCAGTAGCTGCAACATGTGGGCTCAGTAGTTGTGGCACACAAGCTGTTGCTCCATGGTATGTGGGATCTTCCCAGACCAGGGACCAAACATGTATCCCCTGCATTGACCTGTGGACCCTTATCCACTGTGCCACCAGTGATGTCCTGGTCTGGCTTGTAAAAGAGAGATTAGGCTTGAAATACAGATCTTGGAATGTACATCATGAAAGTCATAGTTGAAGTTGTTGGAACTGGTAAGATTTCTTTCCCCCTGAGAGCTAAAGTGATAAGACAAGGCAGTCAAAGGTAGAAATGTAGGAAATGTCAGAAAATGGGAAGAATAATCCACTATTAAAGACTGGGAAAGAGTGCTATTCAGGAAGAGAATAAAGAGAATTACTAGTGAAGAGGCTAAAGAAGAGAGAGTTTACACAAGGTGATTATCCTACAGTACAGGGTGATTACAAAAAGGCAATATTTGTCAGGTAACAAATAGATGATGACTTTTAAAACATCTGTTTTTAATACTTTTCAGTTCAGTTCAGTCGCTCAGTCGTGTCCAACTCTTTGCGACCCCATGACTTGCAGCCCTGTCCATCACCATCTCCCAGAGTTCACTCAGACTCACGTCCATTGAGTCCATGATGCCATCCAGCCATCTCATCNTGGCATAGTCAATAAAGCAGAAATAGATGTTTTTCTGGAACTCTCTTGCTTTTTCCATGATCCAGCGGATGTTGGCAATTTGATCTCTGGTTCCTCTGCCTTTTCTGAAACCAGTCACTGGTGCCCAAATGTAGGGAACTGCTAATTTAACTTACTTTAATTGAAATGTGCATTAAAAATGCATTTTTACCTTTCTACTTCATCAGATTTACATGATGTCATCAAATTAGGTAATCACAATATTGAGTTCAAAGAGAAAAAACAGATTTAGGAGCAAATCTAATTGATCCCTGGTCCTCCTATAATTCAACTAAGAGGCACAGATGGTGGTCACATTAGAACGTGGCCACCTAGCCGAGCTGAGGGTTCTCCAGCTGGTTTTGCTACCCAATGCAAGTCTGTGTGCCCGACACACAGCGAGGCCAAATAAACCTAAATGTCAGAGTTTGGAGCCGAGAAAGGTTTATTGCAATCCCCAGAATCATGCAAGGAGAATGCCCCCAAAACCCATCAACTCCCTGAAGGAGTTCAGCCAAGCATTTTTAAAGATGGGAAGGATGGCAGGGTTTATGATCAGTTCCTGCATCGTTTCTGACTGGCTGATGGGAAGGTAACCTGGCAGTGTCACAGGGGTAAACCTGAGCAATCCTTAGGCTCCAGTAGATCTGGGGGTTACAGTGCTCAGTATCATCAAGCAGTTAATTTCTTCCCTTTGGTGGTAGCATCTGAAAAACTCAGGAAATAAGCATGAAATGCCGTGATATGTGCTTTAGGGAGGAGCTACAGCAGAGGATAAGGGGGAGGGGTCTGCCCCTCAAGGGTCCCACCGGGTTCTGATCTGTTACGGTTTCACAGAGAGAAGGTGTGCCCATCGGGGTTCCCCAGAGAAAAGAGAACCAAAGCACGATATATACACATACATGAAAGGAACCTGGCGTACACGATCGTGAGGGCTGAGAAGTCCCACGATCTACTGTCTACAAGCCAGAGACCCAGGAAAGCCAGCTGTGAAGACCAGGGGGGCCGATGCTGTAACTCCCGGTCCCAGGGCAGAGGACAGATGCCCGCTCACAGCAGCAGGGAGAGAGGGCGGCAGCCAGGGACATCTCTCCCTCCTCGCCTCCTTCTGCCCAGTCCATGGACTGGACGATGCCCACCCAGGTTGTTGGCGGCGGGGGGCATCCACTTTTGCTGAGTCCACCGCTTCCAACGCCGACCTCATCCTGAAACATCCTCACAGACACACTCATGCATCCTGCTTCATCAGGACACAGAATTCACATTCATGGGGGCGGGGGTGGGGGGGTGTAAACCAGTTCACTGGAGGCTGTTCTCAAGAGCTCCTTCTAAGCCCAATGCCGCTATGTTAAACAAAACATAGAACTCCCCTTGCTTCTCTCATGCAAGCTTGACAAATAGGACAATGCGTTTAAAACACTAGGACCCTGATCAAACCCCAAGAGTAAAGCTGTCTTCCCTTTTCCCTGTTTGGTAGGTCTTAGCACAGTATCCACAGTTAACCAGAACTCTGAAGCTGTGAACTTGGGTGACCCCCATAAAGGTTCTGAAATCAAAACTGACTTGGCAAAGACTTCTCTCCCCAAACAGTCTGACTCTACGCTTACACCATCAGGCAAGCGGGTCTCGGGCTCAGGTTCACTTTCAGATGTCTCCAGCAACGATTTCTCTAAGGCAGGAAGATGTGGAGTGAGTGGGGACCACGTGCATCACTCTCTGGCTGCTGTGATTTGGGGGTCTGTGTGATTTCCATGCACCCTCAATCTGCATTTCCCTGCCGAGAGCCCAGCACATCTTGCCCCAAGAGTGCTTGCCCTCAAGCATTAAAGCACCCAAGGACACCACCTCGATCACGACTGGGCCTGGCAAAATTGAGGTGTCCGCATTCCAGGTTCCCTTGTCCCTGCCCCTCCTCCTCCCCACGCCCAACCTCTCCGGCCACACCAGGGCCCTTTGACACCAATGGCTCAGCAGGTAAAGAATCTGCCTGCAATCCAGGAGACACAGGGTCGATCCCTGGATCAGGAAGATCCCCTGGAGGAAGAAATAGCAACTCACTCCAGTAGTCTTGCCTGAAAAATTCCATGGACAGAGCAGCCTAGAGGGCTACAATCCATGGGGTCACAAAAGAGCTGGATACGACTGAGCAAGCCAATCTCCCCTCTGGCCCCTCATTAAGAAAGATCTGCTCCATGCCCCAGAATCTTAGGGATCAGCTGGGGAGTGACCTGTGGGGCAAAGGGTGTTAATTCTGGAAACCAGTTCTGCTGGGTTGTGGGAACTAGCAGTCTCCATCCTAGCGTTCAGTCACTTCAGTGCTTAGATGCCCAGAAACTCCTAAAAACAATGACTCAGAACACTAGTGCTGGCTTGGATTCCCAGGTCAGAGACTCCAGCCCAGAACACTCTTCCCAGCTCCAGACATCTCTAGACACGCTGAGGGTTCCTGTGGGCCTCCCAGGAGGTGCTAGTGGTAAAGAACCTGCCTTCCAATGCAGGAGACATGAGAGATGCAGGTTCGAACCCTGGGTCGGCAAGATCCCCCGGAGGAGGACATAGCAAACCACTCCAGTGTTCTCGCCTGGGGAATCCCATGGACAGAGGAGCCTGAGATGTGTATAAGAGACAGGGTCTGGTATTCCCATCTCTTTCAGAATTCTCCACAGTTTCTTGTGATCCACACAGTCAAAGGCTTTGGCATAGTCAATAAAGCAGAAATAGATGTTTTTCTGGAACTCTCTTGCTTTTTCCATGATCCAGCGGATGTTGGCAATTTGATCTCTGGTTCCTCTGCCTTTTCTAAAACCAGCTTGAACATCAGGGAGTTCACGGTTCACATATTGCTGTAGCCTGGCTTGGAGAACTTTGAGCATTACTTTACTAGCGTGTGAGATGAGTGCAATTGTGCAGTAGTTTGAGCATTCTTTGGCACTGCCTTTCTTTGGAATTGCAATGAAAAGGCTATGGTTTTTCCAGTGGTCATGTATGGATGTGAGAGTTGGACTATGAATAAGGGTGAGTGCCGAAGAATTCATGCTTTTGAACTGTGGTGTTGGAGAAGACTCTTCAGGGTCCCTTGGACTGTAAGGAGGTCCAACCAGTCCATCCTAAAGGAGATCAGCCCTGGGTGTTCATTGGAAGGACTGATGCTGAAGCTGAAACTCCAATACTTTGGCCACCTCATGCGAAGAGTTGACTCATTGGAAAAGACCCTGATGCTGGGAGGGACTGGGGGCAGGAGGAGAAGAGGATGACAGAGGATGAGATGGCTGGATGGCATCACCAACTCAATGGACATGAGTTTGAGTGAACTCCAGGAGTTGGTGATGGACAGGGAGGCCTGGCGTGCTGTGATTCATGGGGTCACAAAGAGTTAGACACGACTGAGTGACTGAATTGAACTGAACTGATTACTCTTCTACCAAAACCAGACAAATACTCTACAAAAAAGATATTACAGATCAATATCCCTTATCAATACAGACAAAAAGATCCTTAAAATACAACAACAAATAGAATTTAGCAATGTATTGAAGAATTATACACCATAACCCGAAGAATTTATTTCAGAGATGCAAGGCTGATTCAATAACCAAAATCAACCAATGTGGCCCAAGGTGTTAATGGGCTAAAGAACAAAACCACATGATAACATCAAGTGACGCAAATAAAGTATTTGGCAAAATTCAACACCTACTCGTGATTTAAATTTTCAGAAAATTAGGAATAGAGGGTTATTTGCTCAGGTTGATAAAGTGCATCTACAAATAAATCTGCTGCTAACATTATGCTCAATGGTGAAAGATTGAATGTTTTTTGCCTAAGACTAGGAAGAAGGGAAGAATGTCTACTATGTCAAACTCAGCTGTATTTATACATATATTAGCAATAAGTGTGTGGAACTGAAAGTTTAAATGCAGTGCCACTTAAAACTGTTCAAAACAAAATGAAATACTTTGGTGTAAATTTGACAAAACATTCATGAGATTTGAAGTCTTGAAAACTGTTACATGCCAATGAAAGGAATCAAAATCTAAATAAGAAAGACCATGTTCACGTTTTGGAAGTCTCAACACAGTAAGGTATTAATTCTCCTCAAATCGATATAGAGATTTAATGCAATTTCTATCAAAATATCAACAAGGTTTTTGTAGATATACATAAGAATTTTAAAAATTTATATGAAAAGGCAAAGAAATTAGAAGAGCTAAAACAATTTTCAAAAAAATAAAGTGGAAGGACTCAATCTGTCTGATTCCAAGACTTACATAGTTGCAGTAATCAAGACCTATATTGGACTGGGGACTTATATCAAGAATATATAAAGAATTCTTACAACTCAATTATCAGAAGGAAAACAATTCAATTTTTTAAATGGCAAAGATTGAAGCAGATTATTTCACAGAAGAAGATACATAAAATGTTAATACACAAACATCATCTGGGAAGTGTAGATCAAAGTCTCAATGGGGTACCTCTATATAGTCACTTTAATGGCCCAAATTAAAAATTAGTCAGAATGTAGAACCACTGGAACTCCTGTGTTGCCAGTGAGAATGTAAAATGTATAGCCACTATGGAAAAAGTTTTAGCAGTTTCTTACCAAGTTAAATATACACTTAGAATGCAACCTGGAGAAATAAAACCATGTGTGACATGAAGACTTGTCATAAAAATTTAAAGCAACTTTAATCATAGTAACCCAAGCTGAAAAAAATACAAATATCCATCAATTGATGAGTGCATAAAGAAATTGTGGTATATCCATCCACACAATGAAGCTCAATGACAAAGGGGAATTCACTAGTGACTCTAGCAACTACATGGATGACTAAAAATATTATGCCAACCAAAGAAATCAGACACAAAAGAGTACAATTTGTATTAGTCTCTTTAGATGAAGTTCCAAAGAGGTAAATTTAATCTATACTGACAGAAATCAGACTTGCTACCTGGGACCAATGTTGAGGGGACAGGAGAGAAAATGGATTGGAAAGGCCACAAAGGAACTTTCTGGCATGATGGAAATGTTCTCTATTTTGACTGCAGTGTGGGTCACACTAATCAAACCTAAGCTTAAAATTTGTATATTTTAATGTATCTAATTTACACACAAATTTTTGTTTAGATTGATAAAATTGATTAAAAATAATTCTGTCATTGATAGATCAACGAAGTAAATAGAGGAACTGAATAATAGATTTAATTATGACAAATGAGAGCTAGAGAGAGACTATTTTATAAATATATTACTTTCAGATGTTCACAGAAGAGTTTTTAATTTGATGACCTCATAGGTTACCAAGAAAAAAAATTAATCCTACAAGAGTAGGGTTTCACTGACATATTTACATGTTGCAAGGCAATAAAATAAAAACTGGATTGCAAAATTATAAATAAACATCAGTTGGAAAATCTTAAATGTCCTCATAAATAAAGCTTAAGTCAAAACCAAAATAACATTGCAACTACAGGCTGTAAAATAGTGTTGATAACACTGTGTATGAAACTCCGAGATAATGCTCAGAGGATAAATCATATTCTTTTAATGTTGTTTATTAGGGAATGAAGATTCAAAATAAATGAAATAAATATTTATTTCAAATAGTAAAAAAGAAAAATAAACTGGATTTAACTAAAGAAAGAGAAAATAATTGATAAGATTAAAGTTAATGACTTGGAAAATAGAAAAAAAGAGAATTAATAAAATCAAGTTTGGTCTTTTAAAATATTAATTCAAAGTTCTGGCAAAACTAATCAAAAAGAGAGGAAGAGATAGAGAGAAAAGTTAAATTAACATTATTTGAGTGATGGCAATGAATATGACAAAACGACCATGTCTAAAAATTCTTTCCTCCCTAAAAGCTATGAGGAAATTAGCAAAAGTGGTCAGAATCAACTTTTTAGAATTCCAGAAATTAACTAAAGGCTAGTAGCAATGTTAGGAGTGTTTGTTCAAGAAAACCAGCTGAATCTCAGGAGAAACAGAAGACTTGGTGGTATTTTAAGTGCTTTAATCTAATCTTTCATTTTTCAGTTTGGCAGTTGTCTTGAAAACTAACAGCCTCCATTTATGGTGAAAATCAGCAGCCTGGCAGCTTCTAGAGGAAGCAGAACAGGACTATAGCTCCTTCAAAGCCTCATCCCCAACCAGTTTTCGTTATTTGATCTAACTGGTTAGTCCCAGGAAAACAACATGTTCAAGGCTACCTTTATTGACCTGACTCAGTATTTGCCCATTGCAAAAAAAAACCTTTTCCCTAGAAACATTTGTCAAAAACAATTATAGTCAATTGTTTAACTTTCTGGCTTCCTAAAGTGGTAGATAATTGTTAGACCAAACAACAGATAAATAAAAAAAAATAAGTTTAATAGGAGAATCAAGGGGATGATATGTGCACTGGGCCTTTGAAAAACTCTGACATTACATTACAATTCAGCTGCTTGTTTTTTTTTGTTTTTTTTTTTTTGCAGAAATTCACAAGCTTATCCTAAAATTCACATAGAAATGAAAGGAACTGAGAGTGGCCAAAACTACCTTGAAAAAAATGTTGAAGAACTCATACTTTCCAATTTCAAAACTTAATAATAATCAAAGGCAATGTGGTATTGGCATAAGAAGAGACATACAGATCAATGGTATAGAATTGAGAGATCAGAAATAAACTATGGTATTCTATGGTCAATTGATTTCCAATATGGTGCCAACAAATTTCAATGGGGGAAGAATAGTCTTTTCAATAAATGTTACAGGGATAACTGGTCATCCATATGCATAAGAGTGAAATTGGACCCCAACTTCACACCATATACAAAAATTAACTCAAAATGGATTAAAAAAAATACAATGGCTAAAATTACAAAACTCTTAGAAAACATAAATATAAAATTTTATGATTTTTGATTAAGCAATATTTTCTTAGATAAAACATCTACAGCTAAGCAACCAATGGGGAAAATAACAGATAAATTAGATTTCATTAGAATTTAAAACTTTTATGCTTCAAAATAGATTATCAAGAAATTAAAAAGACAACCCACAGAATGAGAGAAAAATTTGCAAAATATGTGATAATTGTATATCTGATAACTGTTGTATATCCAGACTATATGAAAAACCTCTACAATTCAAAAGTAAAAAGACAAATAAACCAATTTAAATTAACCTAAAAGGTAAAGGATGTGAATAGGTCTCCACTTCCAGTGCAGAAGCTGCAGGTTCAATCCATGGTCAGGGAAGTTTCACATGCCACACAATGCAGCTCCCCAAAAAGTAATTTAAAGACAGACGATGAAAGGTGATGGCAAGGATGAGGAACAATTGGAACCTTCACGCACGCTGGAAGTAATGTATGATGGAACAGCCATCTTGAAAAATAGTTTATCAGTTCCTCAAAGAGTTAAACACAGAGTTACCATATGACTCAGCAATTATACTTCTAGGTATATATTCTAGAGAATTGGAAATATATGTTCATACAAAAAACTTGTACATTTATATTCAGCCTTATTCATAATACTCAACATTCATAATATCTAGAAAGTGGAAACAACCCAGATGGCCAAAAAAAGTGAGTGGATAGGGGAATAATGTGATGTCACAGAGTGGAGTATTATTCAGCCACGAACAAGAATGATATACTGTTACTTTCTACACTGTGGATGAATCTTGAAAATATTATATGCTAAATGAAAGAAGCCAGATAAGAAAGACCAGATCCCATTTATATGAAATGTCAGATTAGGCAAATCCATAGAGATAGAAGTATATTTAGTGTTTGCCAGGAGCTGAGAGGGAGAGAACAATGGGGAATGACAGCTTAATGAATGCCAGTTTTCTTCTTGGAGGGATGAAAACATTCTGGAATTAGATAGTGCTGATGCTTGTAAAATTTATGAATGTATTAAAAACCAGTAAATTTTATGACGTGTGAATTATATCTCAATAAAAATGTATAGTATTTGATTTTAACCAAAGATTTAGAGAGGAAAAATTTATTTGTAAGTGGATATTACACAGAAATTACACAAATCTTATGCTCTAAAAACTGGAAATTTTAATGAAGTTATTTGATAAGAATATATCTTGCCCAAATGGACTAACAAGAAAGAAAGAAAGAAAGAAAATGTGCATAGACTTAAAACCATAACTGAATTTGAGATGGTTGTCAAAGAACTGTACCAAAGAGGCATTAAATCTATATTTTGCTATCAGTAGATCTTTCAGACTCAAGTCTCATAACACTTACACACATACATAGAAAAAAAACTAATAACCAGTCATGCTTTGGGTTATGGATATGAAGTTTCTTTTAAAAAAAATAAAAGAGTGATTGGATCCAGATGTACTTTTAAAAAATAATACACAACCACCAAATAGGACTCATTATGAGAATGAAAGGTCAAGTCAATATTAAAAATCCACTATTATAACCAATCATATTAATGTCAAAGATAGAAAACCATATTAAGTTTTTTATATGCCAAAGATAATACTTATGCAACTTGAATTTTTAAAGCCTACATCAAATCAAATGTCAGCATGATGCTTAACGGTAAGGCAGTAGAAACACTATAATTAAAATCCAAAGAAGAAAAGGCGCTAACCATCAATGTTACTTATCTTCACTATAAAGTGACTGCCTAGGCAACTAGATGACAAACTGTAACAAAAACATGGGTGATATTCAAAATATTTAACAAAGAATTTAGTAACATAATACATATATTCATTAAAAATATTTAAATGTAGTCATTTTTATTCTCCAAGGAAACTAAGATATATTCATAAAACTGCTCTCCAGTTAAAAGAGATTATAGTTAAAATTGTTCATCAAGTCACTCTAAGAATTTCCAAATCATTTGTTGGTTTTTAGAAACTGTTGGTGTAACTTTTAAAAATATAGGTTTCCTAATTATATGATGATCTCTCCAAACTATAACCTGACACATGAATCACACTAAAATCTTACAACATTTTAACATTAACTGGTAGTCAGTGAGTGACTTGGGAAATGCATGTCTCTTAAGGTCCAAAATATTGTTCATATTGCTGATTCATCTCTCAGCTTCTGCTGAGCTTCTTGCAATTAACCTGGAATTTTTATATCTCTTGAAATATTTGGATTTTTATATATTTAATTTTAGTTATCAAAATTGTTTACTTATTATATTGTATTTAATCATAATAATCATTTATGTTCATTTACTTTCTTTTAATTTATTTTAAAAAATTTAATTTTTTTACTTTACAATATTGTATTGGTTTTGCCATACAATGACATGAATCCATCACAGGTGTACATGAGTAGGAATTTTTATATCTCTTGAAATATTTGGATTTTTATATATTTAATTTTAGTTATCAAAATTGTTTACTTATTATATTGTATTTAATCATAATAATCATTTATGTTCATTTACTTTCTTTTAATTTATTTTAAAAAATTTAATTTTTTTACTTTACAATATTGTATTGGTTTTGCCATACAATGACATGAATCCATCACAGGTGTACATGAGTTCCCAACCCTGAACCCTCCCCCCCCACCTCCCCCCCCCTATCATCTCTCTG
>SJYX01008889.1:148154-163719 GCA_006410675.1 Oreotragus oreotragus
TCCATAGTTCATCAGGCACTCTATCTATCAGATCTAGGCCCTTAAATCTATTTCTCACCTCCACTGTATAATCATAGGGATTTGATTTAGGTCATACCTGAATGGTCTAGCGGTTTTCCCTACTTTCTTCAATTTAAGTCTGAATTTGGTAATAAGGAGTTCGTGATCTGAGCCACAGTCAGCTCCTGGTCTTGTTTTTGTTGACTGTATAGAGCTTCTCCATCTTTGGCTGCATAGAATATAATCAATCTGATTTCAGTGTTGACTATCTGGTGATATCCATGTGTAGAGTCTTCCCTTGTGTTGTTGGAAGAGGGAATTTGCTATGACCAGTGCATTTTCTTGGCAAAACTCTATTAGTCTTTGCCCTGCTTCATTCTTTACCACTGAGCCACCTTAACAGGGCTCCCCTATTTCTCAGAGAAATAATCGTGATCAGGCTATGTGCGAGCCCAGAAAATGTTAGCTCCTGCTTTCCAGGAGTGAGAATAAAGTATACATTCACTCATTCCCTCCTAGAGAAACGGGTTGCTCGGGGGCCACTTTTGAAGCAGGCAGGCCAACATCTGAGCTTTCTGCCAGAGAAACAGAAAGAAACACTGATACGCGAAAAAGTTGCTAACTGAGTCAGCTTTGCTGTCACCTGCTCTGATGTGACTTATGCGCTAATGTTATTGCTCAGACACGAGGCCTGCACAATGCCTACCCTGCTGACTGCCACTCCGCCACCAGAATGTGGGCCTCCCTGACACACGAGCGGGCTGAGTTCTGAATTCTCAGTTTCATTTCCCGCTGATCCAGAGGAACGCTGCTATCTTCCCCTTAGAAAGAAACTGTTTGTATAGATGGCTCCCAGTTTGGCTTTCTTCTTTACCATCTCTCAGAGCACAGCTTTAATGTATAGAGTCTTGGGCAGCTTTATTTTAATGCTTTTTTATTTTGAAATTTAATTTTGTTTTAACATTTTTGGAGAAGAAAGAAAATTGGTGATAAGTATGGTAGATTGATTGCATTCAGTTCGGTTCAGTTCAGTTACTCAGTCGTGTCCAACCCTTTGCGACCTCACGAACCACAGCACGCCAGGCCTCCCTGTCCATCACCAACTAAGGGCCCCAATTCTTTATTCCTCCCTGTGTCCATGCCTGGCACCATGTGACTGTCATGTTCTCCTGCTTGGACTCTGGGCCCAGCTGCATGACTTGTTTGGCCCACGGGATGCTCACAGATGTGACCTACACCAGAGTTTGTAATGTGCCTGTGCAGTTGGGCTTGTCTGCCATGGCCAAGTGAATACACGTAGACTAGGCTGCTAGAGGATGAGAAATGTGTGGACCAGAATCATGTGGCCCTAGTTGTCCCAGCCATGGCCGACAGAGATCAGCCAAGAGTCAGCCTGCCCCAGCTATGTGGACAAGCCCACCCAAGATCACAGGAACCCTTCCTGATCAGCAGGCTCACAAACTAAATTCATGGAAATTATTTGAAGCCACTGAGTCTTGGGGCTGTTTATTAGGTGACATTGTTGTCATAGATAGCTTACGGCTTCCCCAGTGGCTCAGACAGTGAAGAATCCACCTGCACTGGAGGAGACATGGGTTCGATCCCTGGGTTGGGAAGATCCCCTGGAGAAGGACATGGCAATCCACTCCAGTTTCCTTGCCTAGGAAATCCCATGGACAGAGGAGTCCATGGGGGTGGCAAAAGAGTTGGGCGTGACTTCGCAACAATAGATAGCTTATAGAATAAGCAGACTTGCCCTCCAGGAAAAATATTCAAGGGAGCACCATGTCCACATGCAGCACTTCTCAAGGACTCTGGAAATTGTGAGAATTAAAGGAAAGAGGGACTTTTACCAGGGAGGCTCAAATGCCTCCACCTGGCAGGTAGGGCTCTATATTAGTGAGATTCAGAGTAGCAAAGGGAAGATGAGCACAGACTCTGCAGCTGGACACGTGAGTCTAAAACTTAGATCCACGTAGGAGCTCTGTGTCCTTGGGCAAGTTTCTTCACCTCTTTGTGCCTCAGTTTCATCATTTATAAAGCAAGGAGGATAATAAATAGTACCTACCTCATCAAATTGTTAAAAGAATTGACGGTTTTAATGCACTTAGTACAGCTCATTGCAAGCCCTGGGTAAGTATTTGTTAAATAAATAAATAAAACGTGACCTCATTTATACCCACAGGCTAGGAAGGCCTGGGAGACTTCCGGATTATGTTTATCCTTCAATAGGAAGGATACATTTAAATCATGGAGGACTGTTTTTCATTTCATATAGTCAAACATTGACTTCTGCAAAGTTGAATGCATACTCAACAGCTCTCAAAAATCCAAGGAAAAAATATTTTTCTTTGGAAAAATTCACTCTATTGTGTGAATATCCTCGGCTCAGTCAATTCCCCTTACTAAGTTCTTACTAAGATGGCATAAGTTCTGGGGCAGTGCTCACTGTGAGATTTCAGGAAGGAGAGCAGAGATGATGCTATCCACTGTTAAAGAGTCTGTGAAGGATTTCCATTCCAAAGTATTGAAATAAAAATATTGGCACATGAGAAGTAATCTTCAACACACATTTATTATCTCACAATTTCCATGGGTCAAGAATCTGCTTTGGGGTCTCTCATGAGGCTTCAAGCAGTGGCTGGTGTCTCACTGAAGGTTCAATGGTGGAAGGATCTGCTTCCAGGCTTGCTGACCTGGTTGTTCACAGGAGTCAGTTCTTTCTGGGTTGTTGGACAAAGTGCTACATTTCCTGAGTGGTGTCGGCCAGAAACTATTCCCAGTTCCTTGCCACTTGGAACTCCTCAATACGGCAAACTTGCTTCATCAAAGCCCGCAAGGTTGAGTCTACTGAACAGAAAGAGGTTATAGTCTTACGTAACATAACCGTGAAAGTGAGAATCCCACAATTTGCAGTATTCTGCTGATTAGAAGCAAGTCTCAGCTTCACTCAGTGTGAAGGTATTATGCAAGGGCATGGGTACCAGGAGGCGGGGATAGTGAGGGCCACCTTAGAGTCTGCCTGCCTGGCTGCCTACCAGAAAGACTACAGGACAGCTTGCATGCACGCATGCTGAGTTAATTCAGTTGTGTCTGACTCTTTGTGACCTATGGACTGTAACTTGCCAGGTTTGTCTGACCATGGGGATCTCCAGGTAAGAACACTGGAGTGGGTTGCCATGCCCTCCTCCAGGGGATCTTTCCCACCCAGGGATCGAACCTGTGTCTCTTGTCTCCTGCACTGGCAGGTGGGTTCTTTCCCACTAGCGCCACCTGGGAAGTACTCCCAGGGCAGCTTAGCTTCCTCAAAACTTGGCGGCCTCAGGGAACTTGGGTTTCCTGCAAGATGGTTCAGGGCTCCAGGTGTGAACATTCTAATGAATAAAGCTACTTTGTCTTTCATACTTCGGTCTAGAAAGCCAGTCAGCATGACTTCCACGGTGGTCTGTTGGCTGAAGCGGTCACAAGTTCACCTAAATTCAGATAGAAGAGAATTAGACTCCAGCCCTTGGGAGCAGAGGCAAGGACATTGCAGAAGAGTAGTGGGATGGGAGACATGGTTGCCGCCGTCTTCGAGCTCTGCCACGCCTCTGATGCTGCTCTTCTAACCCTTTAGTAAAGCCTGAAACTACTGTTCAGCTTTAAGTGTGTGTAGTGGGTAGGGGAGTGGAGAATCAAGGGATGACACAGTAATCTAAGTGGAAAGGGGAACTTTGCAATCCATATTCTTGAAAGTGATCTCATTGATTTGGCCTGCCATGTGATTCTTCCTGAACCAATTTGGGGCAAAGGGGACGAAATGCATGGATTAGCTAGGCCTGACTCGTTTGCTGATGGTACTCAGGTGAGTAGAGAGACTCCACCCAGGATACAGAAACAGCATGGTGGAGATCTTGATCTCCAAGGAACAGAACATTGAGATTTTGTTACTAAAATAAGTTACAATGAAAAACAGGTGACCTCTACAGCCCTCGTTCCACCAGGAAAAAAAATATGTGTCTGGGGGCGGGGCAGGGGGTAACTTTCAAAAGAGAAGAAAGAAATAGAACTTCAGATTGTAAGTGGCAGTTGCCAGACCTGGCCAGTTCTGGCATTTGTGCTATGTCACTTCAGTCGTGTCCGACTCTTTGAGACCTTATGGACCGAAGCTCGCCAGGTTCCTCTGCCCATGAGGATTCTCCAGGCAAGAACACCGGAGTGGTTGCATTCTCTTCTCCAGGAATTCTGGCATTTACTTCTCATGATATCTCTGTAAATTCAGTGAAATCTCTTCAACAGTTGCAGAAACTGCAACAGATTGGCAGAGGGAGGAAGGAATGTGTATCAGTTATCTGTTGCCACAAGAAGTCTGTATAACATACCACCCCAAAACTCAGTGATATAAAACAATAAGCATTTCTTTAACCCATGAAACTGTGGCTTGGGGATTTAATCTGAATGGTTCTTCTAATCTAACTCTGGGTATGGCATTTTGTGATCAGCTGGGAAAACCAAACTGTTTCAGTTTATTCTCCTAGTCTTCTAGAAGGCCAGCTTGGGTATATTTTTATGACAAAGGCAGAAATGCAAGAGCTAGTGCAAATCCAGTCATATAAGCACCTTTAAAGCCTCTGCTTATGTGGAATTTGCTGATATCCCATTGACCAAGTCATGTGAGCAAACTCAAGATCAAGGAATGGGGAAATAGACTCCACCTTTTTAGGCAGAAGAGCTGCAAGGTCATGGGTCAAAGAGGGATAGATGCAAGGAGGTGTGCGCAATTGAGGATTTTAATGCACTTAGTCTCCCACAGAACAAAAGGGGAAGGGTATGATACTTCCAAGTTGCTAAAGATAAATTTATTAATTTTTTTCTCAATAAGCTTGGGATAAAAGTCATAAAAGATAATCATCTCTCTACCTTTATTAAAGCAACTTTTAAAAATAGTCCTTCCTCAGCTGCTGAAGAGAACGTAATAGTGGTTCCTCAAAGTATTAAACATAGCATTACCATGTGATCCAACAATTCCACTTCTGGGTACACACCCAAAAGAAGCGAAAGCAGGGATTTGAACAGAAACTTGCACAATCATGTTTCTAGCAGCATGATTCACAATAGCCAAAAGGTGGAAACAAACCAATATCTGTTGATGAATAAATGAAGAAGCAAAATGTGGTGTATGTATACAATGGAACATTATTTATCCATAGAAAGAAGTGAAATTCTGATGCATTTGTTGTTGTTCAGTCAGTCCTGTTTGACTCTTTGAGACCCCATGGACTACAGCACATCAGGCTTCCCTGTCCTTCACCATCTCCCGTAGCTCGCTCAAACTCATGTCCCTTATGTTAGTGATGGCATCCAACCATCCTGTCCTCTGTCATCCCCTTCTCCTCCTGCCTTCAATCTTTCCCAGCAACAGAGTCTTTTCCATTGAATCAGGTTTTTGCAGCAGATGGCCAAAGTACTGGAGCTTCAGCTTCAGCATCAGTCCTTTCAATGAATATTCGGGTTGATTTCCTTTAGGATTGACAGGTTTGATCTCCTTGCAGTCCAAGGGGCTCTCAAGGTGTTGCTCTTCCCCAACACCGCAATGCAAAAGCATCAATTCTTCAGTGCTCAGCTTTCTTTACAGTCCAACTCTCCCATCCATACATGACCACTGGAAAACCATAGCTTTGACTATACAGATCTTTGTTGGCAAAGTAATTTCCCTTCTTTTTAATATGCTGCCTAGGTGTGTCATTGCTTTTCTTCCATGGAGCAAGCATCTTTTAATTTCATGACCGCAGTCACCATCCATAGTTATTTTATAGCCCCCCCCCCAAATAAAGGCTGTCACTGTTTCCATTGTTTTCCCATCTGTTTATCAGGAAGTGGTGGGAGCAGATCCTGTGACCTTCGTTTTTTGAATGTTGAGTTTTAAGCCAGCTTTTTCACTCTCCTCTTTCTCCTTCATCTGCCATAAGGGTGGTATCATCTGCATATATAAGGTTATTGGTATTTCTCCCTGCACTCTTGTTCCCAGATTGTTCTTCATCTACCCCAGCATTTTGCATCACGAGCTCTACATATAAGTTACAGCAGCAGAGTGATCCATGTTCGTTTCTGTTATTTCTTACACAGGTTTCACAGGAGGCAGGTCAGGTGGTCTGGTATTCCCATCTCTTGAAGAATTTTCCGCAGTTTGTTGCGATCTACACTCTCAAAGGCTTTAGCATAGTAAATAAAGAAGTAGATTTTTTTTTTTTTCTGGAATTCCCTTGCTTTTTCTATGATCCAACAGATATTGGCAATTTGATCTCTGGTTCCTCTGCCTTTTCTAAATCCAGCTTGTATATCTGGAGTTTGCTTGAAGGATTTTGAGCATTACTTTGCTAGCATGTGAATTTATGATAAAGCATCTTATACATCCTATGTCATAAATGAACCAGGTATGAATACTGGAATGTTTTCCATGCCAATACTGGAATACAGAAGCCATTCCTTTCTGCAAGGTTGAAGACATTATGCTAAGTGAAATCAGAAGGACAGAAAAGGACAAATATTGCATGACTTCTACTTATATGAGGTCCCTAAAATAGTCAAATGCATGGTGACAGAGAGTAGAATAGTGGTTACCAGGGCTGGGAGGAGGTAACAGAGAGTTATTGCTTAATGGGTACACAGTTTCAGTCTGAGATGATGAAAAATCCTTGTGATGAGTAGTAGGGATTCACAACAATGTGAATGCACTTAATGTCACTAAACTGTACACTTAAAAATGGTTCAAATAATAAATTATAGGCTTGTACATTTTAACACAATAAGAAAAAGTCATTCCTTCCTTTGAGACTGATACTCAAGGTGCTGATTGATCCAACAGCCAACCAGCTTACATTTTTGCCTCCTAACCTAACAAATGGGTATGCTGGCCATATAGAAACCATGAACTTGGTCCTCTTCTCACGAATCTCATAGTCAAACAGGGAACTGAAATATTAAAATCATAAGGATAACAAAGCCCAGAGAGTTTACAATCTTTCTTACCAATAACACAAGGCAAATTGGGCTCCACATCAAGCAATGGCCAGTAACTGCTACAGAACTTGAAGGACTAGTTAAAAAATACAAATATGGGTCCCTCCTGGCCTATTAATTCAGAATCTTAGAGGCGTTCGCAGTGGAAAACCTATCTTTTTCACAAGCCTCATAGGTAATTCAGAAGTACAGCCAGGTTGAAAATCCTTCTAAACTATATATGGATTAATATCAGGGAAAAAAACTAAAGAATTAAATCTTATTGGTAACATTGGAAATCAAAAAAATGTTTTACTTGGTAGAAATAAGCAATGTCCACTGATCAGTGAATCAAATTTTGTTGTCAGACAAACATTAAAATGAAACAGTTCTGGTTTAAAAAAATGTCACTGTAAGCTTTGAATGCATTTGAACATTTCAAATGTATTACTTTTCTTAATTTCTTATTTTGAAATAATTTCAAAATTATATGGAAGAGTTGAAAGAATAATGCAAATAATTCTTGCATATCCTTTACCAAGATTTGTAACTGTTAAGTGCAGTCACACATTATGTTATCTTAAATATATATGTGATATATGCACACATACAGGGTTAGGGTAGATAGGTATATACATATATAAATAATTTGTCTTCTTTAACCATTTGAGAGTTGCAGACACCATATCCTTTGCGTCAAAAGTTTGTACTTTCTAAGAGCAAGAAGAAATCATCTTATACAACCCAGAGAACATCTATCAAGTCAAAAATTTAACATGAACAGATACTCTATCTAATAATCTTACCATATCCATATTTCACCAACTGCCCCCATAATGTCCTTTATAGCAGTTTTTAAAAAACTATGATCTAGGGTCCAATTCCAGATCACTCTTTGCCTTTAGTGGTCATATGACTTTCAGTTCAGTTCAGTTGCTCAGTTGTGTCCGACTCTTTGCGACCCCATGAATTGCAGCATGCCAGGCCTCCCTGTTCATCACCAACTCCCGGAGTTCACTCAAACTCACTTCCATCCAGCCATCTCATCCTCTGTCGTCCCCTTTTCCTCCTTCCCCCAATCCCTCCCAGCATCAGAGTCTTTTCCAATGAGTGAACTTGTCGCATGAGGTGGCCAAAGTACTGGAGTTTCAGCTTTAGTATCATTCCTTCCAAAGAACACCCAGGGCTGATCTCCTTCAGAATGGACTGGTTGGACCTCCTTGCAGTCCAAGGGACTCTCAAGAGTCTTCTCCAACACCACAGTTCAAAAGCATCAATTCTTTGGTGTTCAGTTTTCTTCACAGTCCAACTCTCACATCCATACATGACCACAGGAAAAACCATAGCCTTGATTAGACGGACCAAGTCTCTAATTTGAAACAGTTCCTCAGCTTTTCTTCGTCTTTCATAACAATGACATTTTTGAGTGAGAGGCCAGTTGTTTGGTAGAATCCCCCCTCTATCTGGGTTCGCGTGACATTTGCTCATGATTAGATTTGCATTTCTTGGCAGGAACTCTATGTGAGTGCCTTTGGTTCTTGCTGCCTCACATAGGAGGAGTACAAGTCCATTTGTCCATTTACTGGTGAAAGATAGATTCCATTTTACTGTCTGTGCCTCACTCTCCTCATCTGTTCCTGGAAATAACTCAGGAGCATAACTGAACAGCGCCACAGCTGAATGGTCATTTCAGACATGCTCCACCCACTGGACACCTTTCGCAGATATGAGTCGTTGAGTTCGTGCCACGATTAGTTATGATCATTGTTAACATCTAGGTTAGCTGATGTGTGCTGGCACTTGTCATTTTTTTCAAACCTTCATGCAAAATATGGATATGTATGTTATTAGTCCCATTTAACAGTTAAGGAAACTGAGGCTCAGAGACAGCTGAGTTGTGATTTGAGCCCAGCATGATCTCGTCCAGAGTCTAAGCGACACGCCATGCCACGTGCGTGCATGCGTGACAAGTCGTTTCCATTGTGTCCAACTCTTTGTGACTCTATGGTCTGTAGCCTGCCAGGCTCCTCTGTCCACACTGTCAGTTAATCCCATTCATAAATGTACCCAATGGCAGAAAGGACAAATTAAAGCCTCCTTTGGGGACGTCCTGGAGGCATAAGGAAAAACAGAATGGGCCAGCTCCTGCCATCTTTGTTCCTCTCCCTCCTTCCCCTGGCTTGGGTCCTTTCCCTTCTGAGATCCAGCAGAACTAAGGTCAGGATTGCTCCAGAGTCGGGGGCATACCTGCTGGACATGGCGCAGCTGTCTCGAAAGCTGGTTTTATTCCCTTCTTGACTGGATAGCAAGAAGAAAGTGGAAAGTATTAGCTGCTCAGTTGTGTCCAACTCTTGGCCACTCATGGACTATAGCCTGCCAGGTACCTCAGTCCATGAAATTCTCCAGGTGAGAATACTGAAGTGGGTTGCCATTTCCTCCTCCAGGGGATCTTCTCAACCCAGGGATCAAACTTGGGTCTCCTGCAATGCAGGCAGATTCTTTACCATCTGAGCCACCAGGGATAATGCTGCTCAAATGAGGCGATTCCATCTCACCCCGAACCAGAGGCCTGAATTTCCCTATGTACTTTAAAGTGGAAATGAGCGGGGACAAGGTATAATAACTGGGGAAGGCACTGGCACCCCACTCCAGTACTCTTGCCTGGAGAATTCCATGGACGGAGGAGCCTGGTGGGCTGCCGTCTATGGGGTCGCACAGAGTCAGACACGACTGAAGCGACTNTATGTACTTTAAAGTGGAAATGAGCGGGGACAAGGTATAATAACTGGGGAAGGCACTGGCACCCCACTCCAGTACTCTTGCCTGGAGAATTCCATGGACGGAGGAGCCTGGTGGGCTGCCGTCTATGGGGTCGCACAGAGTCAGACACGACTGAAGCGACTTAGCAGCAGCAGCAGCGGGAATAATAACTACCTTGTGTTGAGTGTGTAATTTGAATTAATGCTTTAAATCACCCTGCATGTTAGGTACCTTATTTTGCCCATTTTGCAGATGAGGAAACTGGGGCTTGGTTAAGGTCGCAATTTGCTAAGTAGAGAGCAGGGATTCCTATGCAGATCTAATTGCCGAGATTGGATGAGATCTTCACCAGCATGCTAGACTTTCTCTAGGCTTCATAAGATGGCAGGCACATGGAATAGCTTTTTGAAACATGCGGTATATTTTAATGCATTGTGTTGAATCCACGGATGGGCTACTCAGATTTGGCTTTAATTCTGATTCTTGCTCTGGACTGTCAGCTTGATCTCTTCTCTCTTGATTTGCATGTCTTGGACCTTTGTTCTTTCTGGCTTTTCCTCCCAGGGGGACTGCTAGACCTCAAGTATCTGTGTCTCTGGAGACTTTATCATGACTAGGAAGGACCTCTCTTAAAGAAATACGTTGATGCCACATCTTCTCAGCTTCTTCCTTTGTAGGGAGGGGGATGAAGAGGGGGTAGAGGAAGGAAAAGAAGAAAACTCTTCAGTCAGAGCAAGACGATTTAGTCAATCTGTTGATTTTGATTTTGTTTTGTTTGGCCACACCTTGAGGCCTGTGGGATCTTATTTCCCTGACTAGAGACTGAACCCGGGTCTCAACAGTGAAAGCACTTTGTCCTAACCACAGGACTGCCAGGGAATTCCTGGATGATTCCAATCTCCAGAAACTTTCATGGGGGCATCCAGAGCAGAGCCTTGCCTGAGAGTCGGATGGGGCTGCCACTGGCTGGTTTGGCCAAGTACTTGAGCCTCACATTCCTCATCTTTAAAATACGGGTGACTGTACCTTCTCCACTCATCTCAGAGAAGTATTGGATCAAATAAGAATATGCTGCCACCTTGTCTGGTAGATTGCTAAGACTGGATTGTGTGGTTCTCTCTTGTCATGCAGATTCAGGCAGCCCAAGTCTCCCAGACAGGGGTTTCGTTGAAGATTGTTTGGGCTTAGAAAAGAAACTCAGCTTGAGGAAGGAGACATCATTTTGTGAAGTCCTTACTTTCTGTTCCACACCCCTGAGAACCTACTGTTTCACTCTAAACGTATTTTCTTCACCAGGATCTACCCACAAGACTTTAGCCAAGACCCAAGTTCTGTTTCAGATCAAAGGCTATTTTTGGAGCAATTCCTATCTCACGGTTCCCCTCACCTGCCTGTGACACAAGCCTCATCTACCTTGCACCTCCTGACAAGATGTCAAAACCTCACCATTCTCAGTCCCTGATTACCTTAAAATCTCCCGATTCCACCAGGAGGAAATGTATCTTTTCATGCCAGGTCCTGAACTAAGTCCTCTAAACCCCTAATCTCAGCCAATCCTCACCGTCCTCAATGACGTTCAACACTTGAGGGGGCTGCCCGACCTATCACACCTTCTTCCGTCAGGGTTGGGTTTCTGAAGTCTCTGCACGTTATGTGATGGCAGATGCCTTGTTCTTCAGTGATTGGCTCCTGGTGGCGTGAGAGTCAAGCTCTGCCAACTGCATTCTCTATCCCGAAAATTCAGATTGGAACACAGAGACACCAGGCTACTGAGGAACTGAGGCTATTTAGACTGTGTGCCCATAGAGGCAGAGAACACCCACCTGGAGAAAGGAAAGGCAGAGAGGTGTGGGGGCAAAGAGAAAGAATGAAATAGAGCTGAGACGTCCAGAGACCGGTGGCACAGAGTCATGGAGAGAGCAAGCCTGTTCTTGATGATTGTCTAGTTCCTGGCTCCAAGCCTCTGGAGGCTTCATTTCATTTCTCCCTTGGGTACCATGATTTTGTTTAATAAAATAACACTTTTTAAAAAATGCAAGATTTTGTTCCTACTGATTATAACTAAAAGAGTATTGATAAGACTTTAGTGTCTCCATTTTGCAGAGATAGAAACTGAGAAACTGAAGCTCCGATAATTTGGCCACCTGATGCAAAGAATTGACTCACTGGAAAAGACTCTGATGCTGAGAAAGATTGAATGCGGGAGGAGAAGGGGACGACAAAGGATGAGACGGTTGGATGGCATCACTGACTCGATGTACATGAGTTTGAGCAAGCTCCGGGATGGACAGGGAACCGTGCAGTCCATGAGGTCACAAATAGTCTGACATGACTGAGCAACTGAACTGAACTGAAAACAGAAATTAAGCCAGGAGCCCGGCGTCACACAGCTAGTCCATGCAGGGGAGGGAAACTCGTGTCTCATAGCTGATTCCCATAGCTGATGTGTATGGAGTGTTTTCTCTATTCTAGGCACTTTCTCTATATTTATTCACCTTATATGGCTGTTGTGGGTCTTAGTCATGGCACGAGGGATCTTAAGTTTCAGGATATGGGATTTAATTCCCCAACCAGGGATGGAACCTGGGCCCCCTGCATTGGGAGTGCAGAGTTTTAGCCTCTGGGCCACCAGGGAAGTCCCACGTACTAGGCACTTTTTCAGAACCTTTTTATGTATTATCTCATTTTATCCTCAAATCACCCTTCCTATCAGCACCATTTGAAGGACGGGGAAATTGAAACAAGGGGAGATTGAGCTCTGCTCAAGATCGGGTGGCATTCAAGGGCCAGAGCCGGGGTAGGGACCCAGATGGCTGACTCCACTGTCTGAAGTGAAGTTGCTCGGTCGTGTCCGACTCTTTGCGACCCCATGGACTGTAGCCTACCAGGCTCCTCCATCTGTGGGATTTTCCAGGCAAGAGCACTGGAGTGGGTTGCCATTTGGGCTCTTAGTAAACAAAGCAGTGCTGGTTCTGGGGATAGAAGGGGGCAGAGGTCGCTAGAATTTGATAAACACTGGTATGTTGAGGTCAATCATGAGCCCTTAAGGGATGGGGAAGCCCTTGGAGGTCCCTATTGGGTTACGCTTCCACCTAATGCGTCTGCTGTCAGCAGCTCTGACAGATGGGCATCTGTCAGATGTGATATTGTGATGCCTCTTCCATCATTGAGCAGGTCTTGCCTTGCTCACTAAATCCTGCCTGTCCCCCCTGCCCCCAAACTCCACTGCTGCTTGCGGTGAGTCTACTCTTAGTTAACATCCTGAACAGGGATAAATCACAGCTGTGGGTGACCGTGTCGTTTCCACCATGGTTCTGGGATATATGCGAGTTCATTTAGAACCTGGATTTTGTCAGGAAGATACCAAGCCGTCTTCATCCCCTGAACCTATCTATATCCTTCATGACCCAGGAGAGAGAGACTAACAAAGGGACAGAAGACTCTCAAGGTCGGGACGCCTGTTGTGAACTTGTCCCCGTGTCCCAGCTGGCGCTAAATGCACTCTTTGCTCACTCTGTCCGGACGTCCTCACGGAAGAGAAGGCCCGCTTCTTGTGGCCGTGGGTGGTAGAGATGCAGAAAAGGCTGGCAGTGATTCCAGAAAGAGAGGCTGAGAAGGACCCGAAGGATTTTCCAGGCCAGAGGCGCCTGGAAACAGGCGGGAAATCAGTCTAGGTTGGGGTCACTGAACCCAAAATGTACATGTAGAGATAAATTTGCTTAAGACGTACAATTTCTTACTTTGTGGATCCACAAACCTACTAAAGACACTACTGAAGAAGCCCTTGATCTAGAGAGACTGCCATCCGATGTAGACCTAGAGGAAGGATGCCGCTATCCCGCCTTCCTGCAGGATGCTATTCCTCTCGGAACCTTCACCGACCCCGTTGGAGCTGGGGTGGCTCCTTTCTCTTTCCCGTATACCTGTGCATTTTCGCTGTTAACACTAGGACAACAGCTTTTATTTTCTTAATATTTTTATTTATTTATTTGGCTGTGCTGGGTCTTAGCTGCTGCACGCAATACCTTTGATCTTTGTTGCGGCATGGGGCATCTTCAGTTGAGGCATGCAAACTCAGTTGCAGCCTGTGGGATCTAGTTCCCTGAGCAAGCTAGAACCCCAGGCCCCCTGCATTGGGAGTCTTGGCCACTGGACCACTGGGGAAGTCCTGACAATGGCTTTTAAAATGTGGTCCTCCGACCAGCAGCATTAGCATCACCTGAGAACTTGTTAGAAATGCAAATTCTTGCTCCCTACCCCTGACGGGTTACATCGGAAGTCTGGATGGGGCTCAGCGATCAGTGTTGGAACGGGCCCTTACCATGATGCTGAGGATCGCTCAAGGTTGGGAAGAGCTGCTACAACTGGTCCTCTTCTCGATGGCGTGGCTGCTACTAGACACAACACGCCTGGCACATAGTAAGTGCTCGGTGAATATTTATTGCATCATGTTTTCCTGACTCCCAGGGCAAGATTCCTTTTCCCCCTTGGTACCCGATAGCTCTCAGCCGTGGTGACTGAGATCTGAGATCTGATGTTATTTTGGATCCAGTTTCTTTCAACTCCAGGCCCTTGATTCAGGCGTGGCTCTGCTAGGCACAGTAGGGGGTCTGGTCTTGAGACAGGTGCCTAGAACCTTTCACACAGGGATGGAGCCAGAGAGACACTAAACCTGGAGCATTTCTCTGAGTAACGAGGCCTCAACCATCTGATGGCTGAGGGGCAGATGGGCAGGGGGCTGCCTGGCCTGTATGTATGTCCCAGGTCCGCGAGAGCCCAACACTGCCAGACTCCACAGGGTGCCCTGCTCCCCTCGGTGCCTGCCCTACACCAGCCTTGGCAGAACCCTGGCCAGGGACACACCTGCCAGGCTGGCAGGGAGAGAGAAATGGCCACTTTTTATTTTCAGTGATTCTCCAGCTTTGGGGTGGTAGGTAAATGGTTTGAAGATTCCTCTTAATCTCATGTGTGTATTTCGTCTGGAGAAGAATGTGCCTCAATTCTCTGCTAAATTCTCACTTTCATCCTTTAGGGAGAGACAATGTCTTCTATACAATCTTTTAGTTTCTGGATATTTAAAAAATAACTTTGCTAGAAGGTGCAGGGAAAAACTTTCTGTAACTCTTCCTGTCTCATATTAACCCAACTCCTTAAATATTAAAACAAACAAACAAAAAAACCCTATTCGATTTTTTAAGGTGGGTGTAGAGAAATGACACCTGTTTGCCCTTAATTTCCAGTGGTTTTATTTTAAAAAAGGATTCTTCTGGCGGTTTCCCAGGTGGCTCAGTGGTAAAGAATCCGCCTGCCGAGGCAGGAGACACAGGTTCAGTCCCTGATCCTGGAAGATCCTACATGCCAGGGAGCAGCCAAGTACATGTGCCATAATCATTGAACCTGTGCTCTAGAGCCTGGGAGCTGTAACTACTGAGCTCGTGGGCTGCAGCTCCGGAAGCCCCTGAGTCCTAGAGCCCATGCCCGGAGATAAGTCACTGCAGTGGGAAGCCAGTGCGCCACAACTGGAGCGCAGCCCTCAGCTGTCGCAACTGGAGGACAGCTTGTGCAGCAGTGAAGGCTCGGCACAGCCAAAATAAACAAATACAGAAATAAATTTAAAAATTAATATGGACAAGAGACACCAGTAAAAAAGTACCCTATTTTTCTACTAGGGAGGGGTAAACAAAGATTTCTTTTATCTCAGAGACTCGCAGTTTTTCAAATTTTTATTCTAAAAAATATTCAATTGTGGGAGATACAGGATGGACCCATTAATCCCTTCTGTCTCTATATGGAGCAAGTCCTTCACACATAAATTAAAAAAAAAAAA
>SJYX01008889.1:165236-181954 GCA_006410675.1 Oreotragus oreotragus
CCGCGCCCCCGCCCCCCCGGCCTGAGCGGGGCGGGCGGAGGCGGGAGCGGCGGCGGCGGCGGCGGCGGCATTGTGCGCGCACCGGCAGCCCGGCCCGGGAGGAGCAGGACGCGCCGGGGCCGCCTCCTCCCGCGCGGACCCATGAACCAGCCGGGCGGCGCGGCGGCTCCGCAGGTACGACGGGGGGCCGGGGGCATGCACCGCGCGGGGGACCCCGGGGGGCCGGGGCCCGGGGCGCTGCGCCACTTCATTGCAAGATTTGCAAAATGCAAAGTGCCTGGGCACGTTTGCGGGCTTTTTTGTGGGCGCAAACGGGAGAGTCGGGGTCTGGTGACCCCCCCTGGCGCAGCGGGGCGTGCGGAGGGTGGGGGTGACGCGGGGGTCTTTTCGGGCCCCCACCCGGCGCCCCCTCCAGCCCCGGGCTCGGACCGGAGCCCAGAAAACAAAGCGGCGAGAGAACAGAGCAGCCATTTCAGTTTGGACAATTCACATTTTGCAAAAATGCAACCCCTTCCAGCTCTCCCCCCTCCCCTCTAAATTTACAATTTCCCCCTGACCCTGTGTGCGCTCGGGGTCCCCGATGACCCCTCGGGAGGTCTTTCCCCCCTGGCTTCCTATCTTTGCAACAGTCTTTTTTTTTTTTTTTAGGCCATATTTCCTTTTCTCAATTTTTTTTTTTCTAATTTTTCTTCAAACGGTAGTTTTTTCCCATTAAAACGACGCCACCTAGAGGATACTATTTTGTAAATAAAAAAGAAATTAAAATTGAAAAGAAATATTTTTTATTTCTTATTTTTTCAAAAGTTTCCTCTGTAAGGCAGCGGAGAGGACAGAGATTCTTTTTTTTTCTTTTTGAGGGTGACAGTTTTCACTTTGATCTTTCCAGGAACATAGAGACAATTTTTATTTCTGAAGCCAAATCCAGATAATATGTAAATGAAAATTAAGCTAGAATTTGAATGAATTCAGGTTTTGAAGGGGAGAAGGCAAAAAGCTTGCTAAAACCAAAGTCGATTTGACTGCCCAACTCATTTTAGTCTGAGAAAAAACTATTTGGAATGAGGAAAGGAGGGAAATTGTTGAGTTTAGGAGAAACTGGGAGAATTGGCTTTATTGAAGCAATTAGAAATTGTACTTCATTGTAATTTGGAACTTGTTTAGCTCAGTGGGCAAAAAAGACTAATTTTGCCATTTGGCAATATTTAAAGTTTTTCTGTTTCCAAGAAGGAAGGATTTAAAAGAGAAATAGAGCCTAAAATGTTGGCTTTGGACACACCCAAAAATTGTAGGTCTTATTTTTTTAATTTTTCATTTACATTTCACTGTGTTTAAATCCCAAGGTTCTAAAGAAAAGCAGAAACTGGAAAAGTTAGAGTGAAATCCATTTTTTCCCTGCATTTGTTGGGTTGTGTGTTATTATTATTATTTTTTTGCTTTGATGGAATAATTAAGACTGTTTTCTGATTTTGTTTGCTGAAAGGTCTAGGCATTTCTTTTTTTGTTGTTGTTTTATACAGAAAATGTCAGCAACCTTTTCTGAGCAGTATTCAGTGGGAAAAAAATGTAAATTCATTACATTATACAAATTGAGTAGTCCACAGATTTGTAGGAGAGACCGCCATTAAAATAAGATATGCATAATTAACATTATTATGAAAAAACTAACAGTGGATTCACAGAAGCTCATTTTTTATGACAAGCAACTGAATCAGTTGGTAAAGACAAGGGTTGAAGAATCCTTGGTAAGAAGAAAATTTTCCTTTCTGTGTGCTTGCTCAATCTTTCAATTTGAAAATTTTATTATTTAAAAAAATATATCCAGTTTGATTTCAGGCCTCTTTGATTGTGCTGTGGGGTTGATAGTTGAGTAATATTTGGTATTTTTCACAAATTTGATTACTTTCAAAGGGGGAAAAAATCCATTAAGCTTGATCATTTAGTGGGGGGGGGGTCTAATTTTTTTTCAAAAGCACAAATTTTACTGACTTAGGAAGGAAAGATAAAAAAGGGAAGGACAGAGAACAGATGAAAATTCTGATTTTTATCCATCTTCTGTAGTGGAATACTTACTTTGCTGAAAAAATGGGGTAAAACACCAATTCAACTTGATTCTAGCATCAAATTTTAAATTTTTTTTAAGGGAAAAAAAAATCAAAAATATAAACAAAAGCCCAAACCCAAAGATACTTGTCTTGGATCATGAAGGCATATGTGCAGATATTATTTGATGTTTTTTGGCCTTCAAAAAAGTCAAGGTGAAGCCAAAAAATTTTTTTTTTCTTTTGGGAAGACAAATATTTGCCAAATTGAAATTTAACAAAGGAAGATAAGATACCTACCCAAAGTTGAAGGGTTATTTGTGATAAATTACTATCTGAACTTGCTGGGATTTTGCATCAAAAAAAGAAAGTTCCAATTTTTCTGTCCAAAAGGTGGGGGAAATGTGAGCATTTGTGGAGTGGTTTCTTGGATGGGACCTGATGGTGGGCCACACAGGGCTAGGACAGAAAATCCTATTCCCATTTGGCCAGCCATCAGCTGCTCTTGGAAGAAATGATGGCCCTGGTCCATGAATTCCCAACCCCGTTTTGGGGAAATTCAGATTTCTAAGGGGATACAAATTCTGTGAAATATATTTGACAGTGCAGAGGTTTGACATTTCCCATCACCGCCATTGCATTTGGGAGATTTTTACTTTTTTAGTAACAAAATCCTTCAGGGCTGACTGGCCACATTCTGACATATTTGGAATGAGCTTTTTTTTTTTTTTTTTTTAAAGTAGCGTAATTAATTTTTTTTTCTATTGAATTATTTAGGCCGATGCCGAGGACAGGCAAAGAATTTATAATTTCCAAGGGCTCAGGAGGTCTCACGAGACAGGAGAGCCAGTTTAGCAGGTGATGGGAGGAGAACTGTGTCCTGCACTGAGGAGGGTGGGTGGGCACCCCTACCGGGCATCTGAAAAAGACTCAGGGTTGTTGATAACAGGTTATTTCTGGTGCAAGGAATAAAAATATTGCAGCATGCTCCTTTGTGTGCCCTGGATCTCCTGACACACAACTCAAATTCCTTCATTCCATTCTCTTGAAATTTTGTTGTGTTGTTTAACAGTTTAAAGGGAACCCCTGACTAGAAATGGAAAATCATCTCTGTTTTGTAGGCTGTTGTTTTCTTTTTTTTTCTATTTTGGTTATTCTGATCATGTTTGTTTTAAAGGAAACAGAGGTGCATGATGGTACTGTTGGGGGCGGGGTCAATTTTCTTTTGTTTCTATTGGCGTCTCTCAGGATTGAGACAGTGACCTGGGCCTTGCCTTTCTCACCTCCTATGGTGGATGGAAGTGTGACCAGAAATGGATATATATCAGCTGATTTTTATTAGGCCATGTCTGTTCACCAAACTCTCTTGTCGTCTTGGGCGAAAAATCTGGCAAATTGGACGTGAGGGGTGGTAATTTGATGATGGACTGAGTTATTTTGGTGAAAGATCATTTATGCTCAGCCTCACAGAGGAGACTCTTATTAATGTTTTGCTTTTCTGCCTAAGGAGTTTTTTTTTTTTTTTTAAATTTTCTAATAAGATTTGAAATTTCAAGGGCTTGCTTTATTGCTTGACTTCAGACCAAGCTAAGGATAAGGGTTTGCTTATACTTTCAGCCCTGCACAGAGGTGAGCTTGAACAAGGATTCTTGCTGTTGCAGAAGGAAAGAAACAAAGATGGCCGGTCAGTATGAGTGGGACCTCGCCCTGGTCCTAGGAAGTAAACAACCAATGGTTTGTTTTGTTTGAGAAACAGTTTAAAAACTCCTGCATTGTCAGATACCATTCTCCCCCTCCATCTTTGACTCAGCTGTTGGCATACTGCTTCCTCTGACCTCAGAAGGCTCATGTTGTCTCCTTGGAAGGGTGATAAGAACTTCCTTGGGTGTTTCATTGGATGTATAAGCAGACTTTTCATGATCATGGTGAAATTTTGAAAGGGTTCCGTGTTCTTGTAATGTTTCACGTCAGTTGTGTCTCCTCCCTGGTGATGGAAGGTGAAGTGGCTTTGTGGGTACCCAGGAGGCCTAGTTTGCCCACAGTCTTGCTATATGATCTTGGACAAACCGCTTTTTTTCCTTCTGAGCCCTCACTGTTTGTGTTTGTCATATGAGAGCTTTGGACCAGAGCAGTGATACTAATAAGTCGTTTTCTTCTCTGATTCTGACTCCATGCAATGGGCTGTAGCTGCCTGCATCACTGTGTTGAGAAGGATTCTGAGGTCACATCCGGACTCCGACATTGTGGAGGATGGGGTGCAGTGGTCACGTAGCAGTGCCCGTCACAGGGTGGGGGGTGTACCTCTACTCGCCATACCCAGGCTAGGCTGTGAGTCACGACCCATTAGCGGGTTGTAAGGTCAGTTCAGTGGATCACAGTCTGCACACACACGAAAAGAGCAGAGTAGGGTACAGGGGGACAGCCAGTAGCAGAGGCAGAGCTGTGCATTCCAGGTAAGTGCTGTCTTAGCGAAGCTTTAGTTTTATTTACATATGCTGATGTGTGTGCACGATTAAGTCCTACTGTGAGTTATGGTTAAAAGAATTTGACATTTGCTGGTCTAGATGATCGACGATGATGTGCTCCAGGAGTCCCGCATATTGCTGCTTATACTTCGTTTTCTTATTACCCCAGTAGACTTTCACATGAACCCTTTAGGATAAGTGTCCTGGGTCACATGCTTTTTTTTTTTTTTTTAATTCTCTGGTTGAGCTTACCTGAAGGGCCAGCTGTGAAGACGTCTCGATCGAGTAGGTGGCAGTCAGGCATGCACCCCAGCTTGTTGGCCTTGGATGAGACGGGAAGGGCAGGTGCTATTAGTTTGTCCTTCCAGAGTGAAGTGGCATCTTGGCCAGGTTCTCTGGCTGGGAAGACTTTAAGTAGTGTGGGATCCCAGTCTTGATCGGAGGGAGAGCAGCCCCGGTTACTTTTATTCCTCACTTACTTCACATTGCCAGAGGACTTTTTTTGGAGTTAAGAAAGTTCATGTCTGTGCTATATTTAAATGCCTATCAGACTCTGAGTGAATGTCTGTATTTTTGTGTGTATGCACTTCCTAAAAAACTCCAGAATTGCTGTCTTGGTCTTCTCATCTTTTAAGTGTGTCAGGCCAGTGCTGTCCAATCGAAATAAAATTCAAGTCACAAATGTGAGCCACATATGTCATTTAAAATTGTCTAGACATGCTTTAAAAAAACCAAGAAGAAACAGATGAAATTAATTTTAATAATATGGATTATGTAACAGTATATCCACAGTGCTATCATTTCAGTATTCATTAATAAAAAATTATTAAGGTGCTATTTTACATTCTTTCTTTGGAGGGATACCGAGTCTTTTCTGACTAGCCACATTTCGTGTGCTAGTAGCCACATATGGCTGGTGGCTTCTGTATTGGACAGCATAGAACCAGACCAACGTTCCATTTCGTTGTTACTGGGTGGGCTCAAAGGTTATAACACATCTTTGAAAGCCCTTGGTTTTGTTGGTGGGACTTCCTTTCTGAACTCTATGCACTGAGGCATTTCATCCGTATAGCCTCTTATGGCCAAAGTGGTCCATGCCTCCCTTGTATTTGCCCTAAAGCAGTCTTCTGCCAAGGTTAGGCCAGAATGCTTTAGCCGGAAGAGACAGATGATGGCTAGAAACTCCAAGATATTGTGTCTCAGTATGTGTGCTGTTGAAGTGGAGGAGTCTGTCCCAGGAGGTTAGTTTAAAAAGTGTTGCTTGAAAAAAGGATGAAGATGAAAGAAGACAGCAGGTGCGTAGGCCCAGGGCTGGGGGTCCGAGAGGTGGGAGGAGATCTGGGTGCAGAGATGATCAGTCCGTGCAATTCATTTCTGAACTGAACATGGAACCACCAGGAAATTCCCCTCCCAGGGGAGGCCTTAAATACGAAGCATAGAAAATTTCTAACAGCCACCCAATTGGTGAAATGGAAAGGTGGATGTGAGGTCAGCCAGACCAGAGTTTGAAATCCAACCTCATTGCGTGGTTAGCCTTGTGTTACTTTGGAAAAGTCTCCTTTGGCTTTGGAACCACAACTTCTGCATCTGGAAGAAGGGGTGAAATAATCCTGACCTTGAAAGGTTGTTTTATGATTAAATGAAGCAATTCACGTGTTATATCCAGCCATTCCTTAGAAGGTGGTCAATACATGTTAGTAATCTTGATCCACTGGTCTCCATTTGTGGAGGTTGAATGCCAGTGACAGCAGTTTTGGTGGTTCTGCAGACTTGGTGACTTATCTTTAATAGGTAGAATTAAGTAACAACAGAAAAGTGCATTTTTTGTGTGTGGTTTTATTTTAAAACAGACTAAGATGAGACATCTCTTGGACCTTACATGTCTTTCCTGTCCAAAGTGTTGTCAGTGTGCTCATTCCAAGGATGGTCTGGCTCCTCCCGATATTTCTGGGTTTGTTTCAAAGCCTGTGGCACACTGTTTAAAGGGATAAATCTTAATTCGGGGTGAACCGTCTGCCTTGTTTTTGATGATTTATTTTGTGTTTTGGCTGTGCTGAGTCTTCGTTGCTGCACTCGGGTTTTCTCTAGTTGTGGTGAGTGGGGCTACTCTCTAATTGTGGCACATGGGTTCCTCATTGAAGCGGCTTCTCTTGCTACGGGGCACGGCCTCTACGTACATGGACTCGGTAACTCTGGCGTACGGGCTTAGTTGCTCCATTGCCTGTGGGATCCTCCTGGACCAGGGGTTGAACTGGTGTCCCTTGCATTGGAAGGCGAGTTCTTAACCACTGGATTACCGGGGAAGCCCGAAACTGTCTACCTTTGAGATTCTGTCCACAGCAGGCCGTCTGTCTCTCACGACCTTTCCCTCGCTTTCCTCTGTCCCGTGAGAAGCCAGACCCCCTGGAGACCCACCTGCATGTTCTCCTCTCTGGAGTCCCCTGGACCTCTGCAGCCTGTAGGACTTCCCAGGTAATCTGGGCTCACAGATTTCTGACTCACCAGCCAGCTTGTGAGTTCCTTGAGGGCAGAGATCATGGGTTATTCATTTTAGGGTCTGGCACAGAGCAGCAGCTCAATAAATGTTTGATGACTTAATCTTATTTTTTGGAAAAAGCTCAGATCATCTAGATTTGGGTCTAATGAAGAGTGGGTCCAATTTGGGTTTGGCCATTTGGTCAACACCCATATTTTGTTAGGGAGCCGTAAATAGATTTCTTAGAACTAGCTCCAAAGCCCATGGCTCCCTGGGAATAATAATAAATAAATAATAATAATCAGAGAGGGCTTCCTGGATGGGACTTTGACTTCACACGTTGTGGAGAATTTTTAAAAGTTCCCCACCCCTTTTCTCTCCTGTTGTATGAACCATTTCCTTAAAATAGATGGAGAGATCCAGATTTGCAGGTATGGACAATGGGGCCCACCATGTCCAAGGAGGTGGAAGAGAGGGAGTCCCTTGGGGTGGAGGGCACTTGGTAATTCCCCGTCCTTACTCCCGGAGCTGGTCTTGGCCGTAGGCCCTGGATTGGATGTCAGAGGATTGTTTGTAGATACATGGGCCCCTTAAACGTGAAGTAGCTTAATGTGTGATTTGATGTTCAACCAGACCCCACCTTTGGTCAGATTCCCGTTTGCACAGTCTAAAGCTTCAGGGAAATTTTATGGAGGATAACTGAGAATATTCTGTTTGCTTAGTTGTTTTTCCCTATAAGTTTTAGAAAGTGCTGTCGTTGTAACACTGTATAGCCCAGCCCAGTAAGTGAGCACAGACTCCAGTATTTCTTCCATGGTCAGGTTCCCACATTTTCTTACTCCTGAAATTGGGGTGTGTTCTATAGTAGATGTGTGTGTTCTGTTTCAGCACTGTTTCTCCCTCTTTTTTTTTTTTTTGTCTCAGAAAGCTATTATAAAATCAATGGTGTATCTGACAGTCTAAGGCACCTTGGAATTGAGGATATAGAGTGTCCTGTTCCTGGTGGGGTGAACTGTGACAATTAGGGACGTCCAATTCTGCCCTTTTATTTTAACCTCACTTATCTCTAGGTTTGGCGTCTCCACCTGTAAGTGAGGCTGGAACTTTGCTTTTGGAAGAAGCATCTGGAACTCTGAATTAGCCTCACTTTCCTTCTGTGTCTTGCTGTGGTCCCTTTTCTGAAAGGCTGAAGCAGCCAGTGGGAGGAAGGCGAAGCCTTGGAAACAGGTGGTCTCTTCTGTATGGCCACGTGGACGAACTGTCCTGTCAGCTGGCAGAACACCAGCTGGACATTTCCAAGGGTAGAACGAACAGATTGAAGTCGGGGGGCAAGGCTCCGCTCCCCTCTCTGCTCTACTCCTTAATCATATTGGGAGCTTTGTCCAGGTATAACATTACACTTTGTTTAATGCATCTGTAAAGTGGTGATGATAACAGTGATGATGATGAAGGCAGTAACATGTTGGCACAGGGTTCTGCTGAAAAGCTGCGAGGGGTGTGAGAAAAAAGTTTGTAAAATGCAGAGTACTTTTCACTTGAAACGTGTTATTTGTGCATCTAATCCAGGGCTGGTAAATAAGTAATATACATGCCACCACTCCCTATTTTTAAGCCTGTGGCAGACGTTGCTAATCAGTCATGGCAGTCTTTTCCATGGAGCCTGGCCAGTGGCCTTAGAGTCCTTCTTGTATGAAGCTACCACATGAAACCAGTTTGTCATTTCTGATTTAGGCACACACACACACACACACACACACGCATGCATGCCTGGGAAGAGAGGTGGAGTTACTTGCCCAGAACATCAGTGGATAGGCGGAGCCACTTCAAGCCTCAGATTTCTAAACACACACACACACAGACATACGTAGACACGCACACGGACACACACCCACCTGGGAAGAGAGGTGAAGTTACTTGCCCAGAACCTCAGTGGATAGGCGGAGCCACTTCAGACCTCAGATTTCTTAACTCCTCAGCCAGTGCTTTTCCTATTATTTGCACAAACACTCTGTCAAAAGGAATTAGAGTTAATTTGGTCTTGAGAAATCGTGAGAGGGTCTTGACTCCACCCTTCCCTGTTATAATTAGATCCCCTTGGGGTTGTCATCAAAGCAGGGCTGGATGACCTCCTTTTCTGTCTGATCCCCGCGTGATCAGGTTTCAAAGGGAAGATGTGTTGGCTGGGCCACTGGGTTGGGTGGTGGTGCCCGCTTGCTCACTCGTGTTGTAGAGATGACGTGGCTAGGGTGGGGGGGCAAGGCCCTCCTTGGGGTTCCTACATGAGCACCTGGGTTTGCTGTTTACACACCAGCTGTTCCTAGGAATCTTAATTTCTACATCTGGGACCTGAGATGGACACAGTTCTTCACAGGAATGATGTGAGGTAGCATATTTGAGAATGTTTTTTAAACTCTGAAGCCCTGTGTATGGTTTATTTTGTTTTGTTTTATACGTGTTAATTTTTATAACTAGAGCTAATTCCTAATCATCAATGCTCTGTTGGGTAAATTGTATAAACCCAGAGTCACAGATGGGTGCTCACAAGGTGAATTGGCCCCTTATCTTGTTTTATTTGACTTGCCAGCCTTAGATTTTAAAAATTCAGAACTTCAGGCCTTTGCAGCGTATGTGTTCTCCTGTTAGAGTCAGGTGCCACCCTCCACCGTTTGTGTGTGATCTGCTGCAGCCCGGAAGGCACTGGCATCTGGGTGCCCCGATGCACCTGTTTGTTGATCTGCTACATGGCAGAGCAGTCCACTCGTATACCCCCACAGGCTTCCTGCAAGCATCCCATGAGTTAACAGACTCAAAGTGCCTCACAAACAGGGAAACGTGTTGGCGACAACTCCTTTCTTTTCTTAAAAAGGAAAGGAGGGAGGCCAAGGTGAGGATGGTATTGAGTCGACAGAAAAATGATATAAATATTTTGGCTGACGAAGCAGGAGGCGGCTTCAGATTTAAGCTGTGCTGTGCTTAGTCGCTCAGTCGTGTCTGACTCTTTGCAACCCCATGGACTGTAGCCCGCCAGGCACCTCTGTCCATGCGATTTCCCAGGCAAAAAATGCTGGAGCGGGTTGCCATTTCCTTCCTCACATATATAAACTAAAGAGAAAAAAATGGAGTCAGGTGATGATCCGCTCTCCAGTCTGCTTTGGAAACCACAGGAACACTTGCTTTCTAGTGAAGTGACGTTCTGTGTTAGGGATGGAATCTCTGATTCCCAGAGCCAGTCCTGCTCATGGAGGGGAGGGAGTCCAGGGAGAAATCAAATCTGATGTCTCCCCCGTGGGTGGAAATGACTCCTAACAGGTGGAGGAGGTCCAAGTGGCCCTCAGCAAGCCCCTGGCTTGTAGTTTGCTGGTAACATTAAAAATCAGAAGCTGTTTTGGCTCTTTTTCTGGATGTGTTATTATCTAAGACAGTATGCCCGAGGGGCCAGCCCTTCTCAGTTCAATTCAGTCACTCAGTCATGTCTGACTCTTTGTGATCCCATGGACTGCAGCACACCAGGCTTCCCTGTCCATCACCAACCACCAGAGCTTGTTCAAACTCATGTCCGTAGAGTCAGTGATGCCTTCCAACCATCTCATCCTCAGTTGTCCCCTTCTCCTCTTGTCTTCAATCTTTCCCAGCATCAGGGTCTTTTTTAATCAGTCAGTTTTTTGCCACAGGTGGCCAAAGTATTGGAGTTTCAGCTTCAGCTTCAGTCCTTCCAATGAATATTCAAGACCGATTTCCTTTAGGATTGACTGCTTTGATCTTGCAGTCCAAGGGACTCTCAAGAGTCTTCTTCAACATTATATACAGTTCAAAAGCACCAGTTATTCGGAGCTCAGCTTTCTTTATGGTCCAACTCTCCCATCCATACATGACCACTGGAAAAACCATAGATTTGACTAGATGGACTTTTGTTGGCAAAGTGATGTCTCTGCTTTTTAATATGCTGTCTAGGTTTGTCATAACTTTTCTTTCAAGGAGCAAGCGTCTTTTAATTCCATGGCTGCAGTCACTGTCCACAGTGATTTTGGAGCCCAAGAAAATACAGCCTGTTCCTATCTCCATTGTTTCCCCATCTGTTTGCCATGAAGTGATGGAATGATCACTTTGAACGAAGATGCCATGATCTTCGTTTTTTGAATGTTGAGTTTTAAGCCAGCTTTTTCACTTCTCCTCTTTTATTTTCATCAAGTGGCTCTTTAGGGTTTCTTTGCTTTCTGCGATAAGGGTGGTGTCGTCTGCATATTCTGCTTTGAGCCACCTTCTGGTCAAATTCCCACCAGCCCCAATATTCTTAAAGAGAATTGAGAATGGGAATTTTTATCTGGTGAAATTTTCCCCAGAATTTGTTTGGGCTCAGAGTTTTGCGAGATGAGGGGACATAACCCGAGCCCTTGGGATACCCAGAGACAATAATTAAAGGCATTTTGGATGCTGGAGACTTTAAAAAAAATTTCATCAACTGGGGAAAAAATAACTATAAAAATTTCAGTGTATTTATGTGGGTTTTTTTAAAATAATGTATGCTAGAAAAGCAGAAAGTGAAACTGATCTGAAGTAAAACTGAAACTGTCCTGAAAATGAGGCCTCAGGGAAAGGAAACGTCCCTGGGGTGCTGCTAGCTTGAGGTGGACTTTGTTGTGAGGATGTCTTTTTGGATCACAGGGGTCTAGAGCTAACAAGGCTCGTGGAGATGACTGAAGTCTGTGCCATCCAATACGTACTGGTAACCACCAGCCACATGTGGCTGCTGAGCAGTTGAAATGTGGCTAACCTGAACTGAGATGCACTATAAGTGTAAAAATTCACACTGGGTTGTTTTGTTTCATTTATTTATTTTTTTGGAATTGTCATTTTCTCTTCTCTAGATCCAGATCTTAAAGAGTCAGTAGGAAAAAGAAGAAATGACTGTAGAAGATCTCAGTCATCATTTTTTAAAATAAGGTTAAAATGATAGTATTTTGTATGTTGTGTTAAATAAGGTATTAAACATTTTATTTGTTTTTATTTTCAGTTTTTTACATTTGGCCACTAGAAAATTTGAAATTACCCAATGATTTATATTCCATTTCTGTTGGACCGTACCAATCTAAGGCAACCTGAACCCCCCAGACAGAAGGAGTAACTTGTTCTGGAGGGTTAGGTCACAGGGCAGCTTCATCGGCTCGTTGGACGGACGACAAGACTGAAGAGTTTGGGATGGAGAAGGGAAGATGATGTAATGGTCTGCTGCTAAGTCACTTCAGTCGTGTCCGACTCTGTGTGACCCCATAGACGGCAGCCCACCAGGCTCCCCCATCCCCAGGATTCTCCAGGCAAGAACACTGGAGTGGGTTGCCATTTCCTTCTCCAATGCATGAAAGTGAAAAGTGAAAGGGAAGTCGCTCAGTCGTGTCCGACTCTTAGCGACCCCATGGACTGCACCCTACCAGGCTCCTCTGTCCATGGGATTTTCCAGGCGAGAACACTGGAGTGGGTTGCCATTGCCTTCTCTGGATGTAGTGGTATAGGAATCAGCATAACTGGGTGGTTAAAATGAAGGGGTCATGGGAACTCGAGAGAGGGACAGACAGACAGAGTGAGATACCAGTAATTTGGGGGAGGGAATTAAAGTGCTTGCCACTTTCCTTATCCATTCCCCTAAACATTAATTAACACTTTGGAAGAAAGTAAACCTAACAAGTGCAAAAGATCACCCCTGACGGTTTTTCTGATTGCCAAAAGAATTTCAGTCTATTTAAGTCTTCTCGGGTCTTTTTGAATCAGAGTACACAATTCAGGACTGGTTTGGGCATAGAAATCCAGGTCCCTTTCGGGTCTGTGGGTTTCAGATACCGAGGGGGCTGGAAGCCATTCTCTTACTAAGTCAGATCTGCTCCCTGTAGTGATTTGGGAAGCAAGGCTTCTAGAAAACCCAGAGGGCATGTTGCCTAGTGGACAGAGCTGGCAGGGTGAGAAGGTCATCTAGCTCCTCTGACTTAGGGACCTGGCAGAGGGTGACTAACCTTGTGGGAAGCAGCGAAGCTAAACTTGAACCTGGGCCCACCTTTCCAACCTGGTTCTCCCACTGTTAGTGTTTTGAAAGGAGTTTGAGCAATGCATTGGAAATTCAGCCTTACAAGTTTTTGTTCTTTAATCAAGAACTCTTTCTGTCAAAAGGCTGAAGTTTAGCATTCTATCTCACTTGATTTTTGCAAAGTAGAATTTGTCTGCCTTGAACTATAATCATTGCACATTTATTGACTTGTTATATGCCAGGCACTGGGTTAAGCATTTAACATCTATTATCTCATTTAATACCACACCCTGGAAAGCAGGGATTTTTCTTTTCTTTAATATATGAGAGAACTGAGATTGAAGTAAATGGAATTGCCCAGTGCTCAGCTCTCAGTCATGTCCTACTCATTGCAACGCCACGGGCTGTGTAGCCCACCAGGCTTCTCTGTCCGTAGGATTTTCCAGGCAAGATTACTGGAGTGGGTTGCCATTTCTTTCTCTAGAGGATCTTCTCGACCTAGGAACTGAACCCGAGTCTTTGGTATCTCCTACATTGCAGACTGTTCTTTACCTGCTGAGCCATCAGTGATTCAAATTCAGATGGATGCCAGATTCCAGGCTCACAACATTCTTTTGAGGAAAGTGAAGTATCGGCCAAAATGTGGAGCTGGTGACTGGCTGGAACCTGAACCCCGTTAGATGTTCTGCCCATGCTCTGCCCAGACCTCACCGTGGGGGGTTGTCCGAACTCTGCTGTCTTGGGAAGTTGCCCTCCCTACTCCGAGGAACTCGTATGCTGTCTCCTATTCCTCCGCTCCCAGCTCGCCTCGGTGGACCTGGGCTGTGTGTTTCAAGCGCACAGAGCCTTTAATACCGCGTTTGAAAACAGTTGCAGAAGGTTTGCTGTAATTAATTACATTTGACATACTTGGAATTGGGGCCTCCTGGATTCAGAATGCAAATTTATGCCCAGACAGATGTAAAGTATGCTTGGAGCCAAGAGCTCTGCAGCGTCACTCACGGCCCTGATGGGAATGTCATCACAGGCAGTGAGTGGGAGAGGCAGGACTCAAACTCGGGGGTACCAGGAGCCCACAGGCTTTTGGAGGAGAAATAGCACTGAGCTTTAAGGCAGGAATTGTGGTCTCTAGTCTGAACCCTGCTCCTAATTCAGCTGTGGTTGGGGGAATCTCTTTTCCCTCTTTGGGCCTCAGTTTCCCTCACTATACAATATAAAGACTTAGGCTAGGTGGTCCATTGGGTGGTCTCAGAAAGTACGTGCTATTAGTTTGTTCAGGGGCAAGCGGGCAATTAATCAGGAAGTCAGAGCTTGGGATGCTCGCTTTTGGGAGTATCAACCATGGAGGTGAGAAAGGCTTGTAATCGGTAGGTAAGCAGGAGGCTGGTGGAGCAGAGTGGTGTACGAGACAAGGCCTGGTATCCAGACAAGACATTGCTAGTTTCCAGGGCTCCACATAGAGAAGTTACTTATTCCGCATCAGTCCCTCCTCCTACCCATGTATACTCATCTCACCGTCTGTATTAGATACCTATTACTGTATAACACATCAGCTCAAGGCTTAGTTGCTTAACAATAGTCGTTTATTGTCTCATGGTTTCTGTGGCTTGAGAATGCGGAAGTGACTCAGCTGGTCAGTCTGCTTCAGGGTCTCTCAGTGGTTGTGGCCAGATGGCCGGGGCTGGGGTCATCTTAAAGGGCTCTCCAGTCATGTTTGGTGCCAGGGCTTGGAAGGCTCAGAACAGCTGGGGCTCCTGGAGTATCCCTCCATCTATCCATCATCCCTTCACCTTCCCACCCACTGATCTGTCTATTTATATATGTCTTTCTATCCATCCGTCTACTTTATATACGTGTATCTTTCTAATCTACCCATCTGTGTATCCAATCTGTATCTATCGAATCCATCTTTCTACCTTTGCATGTATCTCCGAGTGGTCTCTCCAGCATAGAGATACTTGACCGGACTTCTACACGGCACCTGGAGGCTCTGAAGGCACATGTCCGATGAAGGCATAGAGTCAAGCAGTTGCAGCACCTCCTTGAATGATCTAGCCTCAGACCTCATGCAGCACAACTTCCAAGTTAGTCTTTTGGTTGAAGCAATTGTAAAAGTGTGCCCCAGTTCAAGAGGAGAGACGTAAACTCCGCCTCTCCATGGAGTTGTGTCAGCATCATGCTGAGTATGTAGGATGGGATATATATATATCGATGTGGCTCTTTGGAAAACACAGGCTGACATTCCATCTATCTCCTCACCACCCCGTCTGTCTAGCTGTTCACCTATCCATCCTTCTCTCCACAGACCCATTCATCCACCCACTTCATCTTTCCATCCTTCACATGTCTGTCCTTCCTGAAGACTCCCTGCTTATCCATCCATCCCATGCAGTCACCAAACAAATCTTGAGCAACCTGATAAGCCAGGGACAGCTCAGTTCAGTTCAGTCACTCAGTCATGTCCAATTCTTTGAGACCCCATGGACTGCAGCACACCAGGCCTTCCTGTCCAATACCCACTCCTGGAGCTTACTCAAACTCATGTCCATCGAGTTGGTGATGCCATCCAACCATCTCATCCTCTCATCCCCTTCTCCTCCTGCCTTCAGTCTCTCCCAGCATCAGGGTCTTTTCCAATGAGTCAGTTCTTCCCATCAGGTGGCCACAGTATTGGAGTTTCAGCTTTAGCATCAGTCCCTCCAATGAATATTCAGGACTGATTTCCTTTAGGATGGATTGGTTGGATCTTCTTGCAATCCAAGGGACTCTCAAGAGTCTTCTCCAACACCACAGTTCAAAAGCATCAATTCTTCAGGGCTCAGCTTTCCTTATAGTCCAACTCTCACATCCATACTTAACTACTGGAAAAAGCATAATATTGACTAGATGGACCTTTGTTGACAAAGTAATGTCTCTGCTTTTTAATATGCTGTCTAGGTTTCTCATAGCTTTTCTCCCAAGGAGCAAGCGTCTTTTAATTTCATGGCTGCAGTCACCATCTGCAGTGATTTTGGAGCCCCCAGAGTAAATTCTCTCACTGTTTCCATTGTTTCCCATCTATTTGCCATGAAGTGATGGGACCGGATGTCATGATCTTAGTTTTCTGAATGTTGAGCTTTAAGCCAACTTTTTCACTCTCCTCTTTCACTTTCATCAAGAGACTCTTTAGTTCTTCTTTGCTTTTTGTCATAAGGGTGGTGTCATCTGCATATCTGAGGTTATTGATATTTCTCCCTGCAGTCTTGATTCCAGCTAATCAGCTGAATGATATTGGGCAAGTTACTTCTTTGTGCCTTCATTTCCTCACCAGTAAATAAACATGACAGGGACAGCTAGGTACTTTCAATAATGAACTAAAGCAGAGAATGAAACTAACGTTTATTGAGACTCTACTCAGCGTTAGTCCTTCTGTTCTCAAAGTAATGCCATTATGTAGAATTATTATCATGTTTATTTATTGGTGAAGAAACCAAGGCACAAAGAACTAATTTGCCCAAGGTCATTCAGCTGATTAGTGTCTGAGCCAGAATGTAAACCCAGGACTTCCTCATCACCCTGTCCCAGGTTATTTCCATTCTGTTTCTGAGCATGAAATGGCTGTCCAAGAGTTGGTTTTATTCTTCTCTCCTTTTTTTTTTCTAAGTAAAAATAGGTTCTTTTCCCCCCTGATTATAGAAAAATATGTTCAATCCAAAAATATTCAAACATACGGAAAAGCAAGATGA
>SJYX01008889.1:186580-208917 GCA_006410675.1 Oreotragus oreotragus
TCTTATACACATCTTTTACATTTTGGTGTTTTGGATTCTATTTTTTGTGTATGTCACACTTGAAAAGACATTAAGAATAAATGAATCTGGCTAAATGAATTTGATTTTAATGCGTTTAACATTAATTAATTTAATTAAAAGACATTAAGAATTCATAGTGAAAAGGCAGCCTGCAGAATGGGAGAAAGTATTTGTAAAATCAGTATCTGGTAATGGGTTAGTTTCCAAGATACGTAAAGAACTCCTACAACTTAGCAATCACAGCAATAACAAAATCCAACTTTAAAAAAACTGGGTAAAAGACTTGAGTAGAGATTTCTCCAAAGAAGATATGCAGATGGACACCAAGCATATGAAAATGTGTTCAATATCACTAATCATTAGAGAAACACAATTTAAAAACAATGAGATATCATTTTGCACCCATTAGGATGGCCACTATCAGAAAACAGAAAATAAGTGTTGGTGGAAATGTTGAGAAATTGGTAACCTTCACGGATTGTTGATGTTGCTGCTATGAAAAACAATATGGAAGTTCCTTAAAAAGTAAAAATAGAATTACCATACGGTCTGGTAATCCTACTCCTGGGCATCTATCTGAAAGAATTTAAAGCAGGATCTCCCAGAAATACTCGCACATCCATTTATTCACAGTAGTCAAGAGGTGGAAGTAACTCATTTGTTCTTTAATGAATGGGTAAATAAAATGTAGGATAGACATACAATNTAAAGCAGGATCTTCCAGAAATACTCGCACATCCATTTATTCACAGTAGTCAAGAGGTGGAAGTAACTCATTTGTTCTTTAATGAATGGGTAAATAAAATGTAGGATAGACATACAATCGGGGAAGGCAATGGCACCCCACCCCAGTACTCTTGCCTGGAAAATCCAATGAACGGAGTAGCCTGGTGGGCTGCAGTCCATGGGGTCGCTAACAGTCAGACAGACTGAGCGACTTCACTTTCACTTTTCTCTTTCATGCATTGGAGAAGGGAATGGCAACCCACTCCAGTATTCTTGCCTGGAGAATCCCAGGGACGGGGGAGCCTGGTGGGCTACTGTCTGTGGGGTTGCACAGAGTCAGACACGACTGAAGCGACTTAGCAGCAGCAGCAGCAGACATACAATGGAACATTATTCAGCCTTTAAAAAGAAGGAAAGCCTGTCATATGTTTTGGTATGGATAAACCTTGAGGATTTTATGCTAAAAGGAATAAGCCAGTCTCTAAAAAACAGATATTGTATGATTCCACTCATGTGAGGCATCTAAAGCAGTGGAGCTCATAGAAACAGAAAGTAGAGTGGTGGTTGACAGGGGTGGGGGAAGGGGAAAAATGCAGAGGGGATGTGTAGTGGGGACAGAGTTTCAGTTTTGCAAGTTGGAAAAGTTTTAGACGTCTGTTGCACAACACTGGGGATGTACTTAGCTCGACTGAACTACACACTTAAAAACGTTTAAGATGGTTTTAGAAAAAATTAACATTTATTTAACTTAACCAATAAGCAGTTTGTCTTGTTGGAACATACATACAAGATATACTTGTACTTCTGTACCACTGGAAATGTGCATAAGTGCTCACAATAGAATACCTGGAAACCACACAAAAAGATTTTATAGAAATAGTCACCATTTTTTAAAATTAATTTTTATTGGTGTAAAGTTGCTTTACAATATTGTGTTAGTTCTACTGTACAGCAAAATGAATCAGCAGAATGTGTACACGCGTGCCTGCATGCTGAGTTGCTTCAGCCCTGTCTTGTGTACACGCGTGCCTGCATGCTGAGTTGCTTCAGCCCTGTCTGACTCTTTGTGACCCCATGAACTGTAGCCCGCCAGGCTCCTCTGTCCATGGGATTCTCCAGGCAGAATATTGGAGTGGGTTGCCATTTGCTCCTCCAGGGGATCTTCCTGACTCGAGTCAAACCGGCATCTCTTCTGTCTTCTGCACTGACAGCAGGGTTCTTTACCACTAGCGCCACCTGGGGAGCCCATAAGTATACAAATATCCCTTCTTTTTTGGATTTCCTTCCCATTTAGGTCCCAACAGAGCATTGAGTAGACTTCCCTGTGCTATATAGCAGGCTCTCGTTAGTTATCTATTTTAAACATATTATTGGTAGTGTATATATAAATATGTCAGTCCCAGTGTCCCAGTTCATCCCACCCCGCCTTTCCCCTTTGGTATCCAGAGGGTTCTAAGTCTGTCTCTAGAAATAGTCACCCTTATTTTTTCTATTATTTCATGTAAGTTTTGTTTTCTTACATTTAAATTGTTTGTCCATCTGGAATGTATTTAATACCTTAACGGGCATAGAGAGGGGCATAGGGATCAGGCGCTATATTTTTTTTCCAAATGGTGAGCTGCTTGCTGCAACATCAATAATTGAATGATCCATCTTTTCCTCCCCGATTTGAAATGCCATTTTAGTCTTAAATTTTCATATACTTAGGTCTGTTTCTGGACTCTTATGTTCTCTGGCTGTACAGGTATAGCACTGTTTTAATTTGATCACTTTAAAATAAACGTTAATCATATTTTAAGAACAGACTTATAAACTAGCATATAAATTGCCACCTGCAGTGCTTACCATACTGGGGCAGCTTTCTGGTGGGCTCTTCTGATTGGACAGGCTCTCACTGATGCCCACACTGGCATCAGTGCCATTATAGATAAGGTTAGGTAACTTGCCATAGGTAGGTAGCTGGTGCTTTCGTTCACCACCGGGACGTGGCAGAGCGGAGATGGAGCCTGAGTCTGCACAAATTTACAGCCTGTGGGGCTCCTTTAACGTGTGCTGTGTCTTTGGAAGCACAGGCATCTTCCCGTAGAGCTCATACACACCTTGATCCTCATCGTGCCTGGCATAGAGTGGTGCTAGTACGTGCTTCTTGAACTGAAAGGGAAGCAATTCATGGCTTATCTGAAACAGGTATTATTAAACAGATTATTCCCTGGCTGCAGTTAGATGTATGCTAATGTTTGTTTTAATAAATTAATTTTTAAATAATTAAAGTAACCTAATGATATTACAGATAAATCAGCAAGTAGAGAAAAAAAAAATTGTGCTAAATATATTCCAGCCCCTATATATTCACTGTTTTGGTACATTTCCTTCTAATTACATAATAAGCATATTTTTATTGTTTGAATAATAATGAATTAGAGTTCTGCCTCCTGTCTTTTCCTTCTTCCAGTTTTTCTTTGTCTTCATAATCCATCATTTTTCAAGATTGCTCAGTAGTCACAGAAGAAAGCAAAAATAATTTACTTAACCCGTAGGCTGTTGGTGAACATTTAGGTTGGTCCTTTTTTTTTTCTTTTATAAAATTATACTGTGAAAGGTGCTTTCCTGGTGGTCCACTGGTTGGGATTCCACTTAGCAGTGCAGCGGACACTAGGTTGATCCCTGATCCCGGAAGATCCCGGATGCCTCAGGGCAACTACGTCCATGGGCCGCCACTGCTGAGCCCAGGTGTTGCAGCTGCTGAAGCCTGCGCTCCATAGCAAGAGAGGCCTCTGCAGTAAGAAACCCTCGCACTACAACTAGAGAGTAACCCCCACTTGCTGCAACTAAAGAAAGTCTGTATGCAACAGCAAAGACCTAGCACAGCCATGAATAAATACAATTTAAAAATTACGTTGTAATGAACATCTTATATTAAATATTCTGGTATTTTAAAGCCATCCCGTTTGGATATATTCCCAAAGAGAGGTTACTGGGTCAAGGGTAGATATTAGTTTGGGGTGTTTATTGTCTCTAAGCTTTAGGAACCTCTGTTAATTTGGAAAAGAACTGCGGTAAATTCTTCAAACACATGTTTCGTTGACCTTATTATCAGGAAAGGAATTCCTGTTCAATGAGGAAACCTCAGAATATATACCTATACAAAAAAGAAAGGATTCCATAATTTCATACTTTTCCAAGATGATCTCTGATAATTTCATGTTTATCCTTGTTTAATTATATCAACATGTATTTTTTAGTAAATTATTTTAAATTTCATTTTCTTAGCCAGAATTCTCTAATAATTATTTTTTTCTGCATTTATGTTGATAATCCATTTTTAGATGATGATCCTTTGTCTTTTGACATCCTAAATAGCTTCTGAATTATTTCAACCATCCATTAAATATTTGTTCCAACTATGGGTGACAACCCTTGATAGGTGCCAAGGTGTTGAGTAAGTATGGGTTCCCTTCACAGCCATTTGTAATGTGCTGTGGAAAGTGCTTAGTGCTCTGAAACTGGATACTGAGGGTGTTTGGTGGAGGGAAGGATGAATCCTGTTAAAATCCTGGGCAGCTTTCTGGAAGAAGTTGCATTTGTGCTCGGCTTTGAAGAATAGATAGGGCTTTCAGGTCTAAAAAAAATCTGTAGGAGAAAGGATAGAGCAGAACATTTGGGCTAGTGAAATAGTATGAATCACCAAAGAAAGATGAACTTAACTTTTAGTGAATTTTTAGTGTCAAGTATGGTGGTGGTTTTGGAGAAGGTGATGGCACCCCACTCCGGTACTCTTGCTTGGAAACTCCCATGGATGGAGGAGCCGGTGGGCTGCAGTCCATGGGGTTGCTAAGGGTCAGACACGACTGAGCGACTTCCCTTTCACTCTTCACTTTCATGCATTGGAGAAGGAAATGGCAACCCACTCCAGTGTTCTTGCCTGGAGAATCCCAGGGACTGGGGAGCCTGGTGGGCTGCCGTCTGTGGGGTCACACAGAGTTGGACACGACTGAAGCAATTTAGCAGCAGCAGCAGGGAACAGTATTTACACTTAACCACTTGAGATACGTTGTGGTAATTCCTGTTATGTTTTTTTAAAATTCTGGCTGTGACTTGTTAAATTGATTTCAAGACCCAACAGTGGGTCATGACCTGCTGTTTGAGAACTGCTTCCATTGTGGCTCAGCTGGTAAAGAATCCTCCTGCCATGTGGGAGATCTGGGTTCGATCCCTGAGTTGGGAAGATCCCCTGGAGAAGGGAAAGGCTACCCATTCCAGCATTCTGGCCTGGAGAATTCCATGGACTGTATAGTCCACGGAGTCGGAGACGACTGAGCGACTTTCACCTTTTCAGTTTCACTTACATACACATATGTACTCACAGAAATAAAGCAAAAGCAGGGAACAGTATTTGTACTTAACCACTTGCAGTACATTGTGATAATTCCTATTCTGTTTTTTTTAAAATACTGGCTGTGACTCGTTAAATTGATTTCAAGACCCAACAGTGGGTCACGACCTGCTGTTTAAAAACTGCTAGCCTGAAGGACCCTGAAAACCTGGCATCAGAAACTCCTGCCATGACCTCCCAGCTGTCCTGAGGAAGTGGAACCCCGAGCTTCTTTCCCCCTCCTGTCCAGCAGGTGAGGAATAAATCAGGTATGTCCCTCCTGCCTGGCTCCCCTGTCCTCATGATGAATGGTGATTTTTGTCACTTTTCACTGAAGATGTGAATGCATGAAGCAGGCAGCTGTGGAGCTTGTGAGTTGGTGAGCTGAACTTGGTGATGAGCTTGGAGCGGTTTCCAACACTGATTAGAAGGCTTTCCAGTGAGCCACAAGGAGCAAAATCATTAATGGAGATTATCTCAGAGAGGTATAGGAGTATATGTCTATTTTTCTTCATTGAACTTGAACCTCTTTCATAATAGTAGAGTGAGTTGACAAAACGCTTTTTGAAGAATTTACTATATTTCTTTTCCAAATCAACAGATTCTGAAAGCTTAGAACCAGTAATCAGCTATGTAAGGAATGACCAAAACCCTGGGTATGTGTGTATATTATGGAACTGTGTTGAACTAATATTGCTCCTTGGCGCAATAATCCATCTTTAGGAATATATCCAAAGGAGAGGATTTTAAAATATCAAAATATTTTGTGTATGAAGATGTTCCTTGCAGTGTAATTTTAGAGAAGCCCAGTGTTAGGTCTGGTAGGAGTACGCAGCGTGGGACCAAGCACAGCTCCTGGTGCCACTCTGGTCGCAGGAGAAACAGTCATGGGTGACTGCTCTGAGAAGCAGAGTGACTAAGGATGAACACTTTGTGGTCAGGCTGTGCTGTGTTTATTAGTTCCTCAGCTGTGTCTGACTTTGCAACCCCATGTACTGTACCAACCAGGCTCCTCTGTCCATGGGATTCTCCAGGCAAGAATACTGGAGTGGGTTGCCATGCCCTCCTCCAGAGGATCTTCCCAACCCAGAGATCGATTCCAGGTCTCCCGCATTGCAGGTGGATGCTTTAACATTGGAGCCATCAGGGAAGCTCATAGTGAGGCTGCTACTGCTGCTGCTGCTGAGTCGCTTCAGTCGTGTCCGACTCTTCATGACCCCATGGACTGCAGCCCACCAGGCTCCTCCGTCCATGGGATTTTCCAGGCAAGAGTACTGGAGAGGGGTGCCACTGAGGCTACCTGGATTCAAAACCCAGATCTGCCCCTTTTAGACCACATGCCTCTGGGAAAATTACTTAACCTTCTTTGTGTCAGTTTCCTCATCTGTAAAATGGGTTTGGTGAGAATTAGATAAGGAAATACTGACAACACTAGAACAGTGCTTGACACACAATAAGTCCGCATAAGGCTAAGCTTGGCTGATTGTTTTTTTTTTTCCTTGCACAGAAGATGGAAACTTTGTATAGGTTCACTTGTCATGTGTCTGCGTCCATTTAGGGAGTAGGACATAGAGAGTGGAAGGACCGTAGGACTGGATGTGAAAGATGGAACGTTCCTCTGCCCTTTATCAGACTTTAGCTGAGGTTAGGGTATTATTTTCCCTGTTGGAAACATTGTTGTCTGAAATTAAAGATAACAAGCCTTTTTCTGCTCTGCTTTGCAGAATTGTCATGAGGATTGGCCAACGGGGGTGGGAGGCGAGGGAACATCCATCAGATGAAGAGATGGAACTTTAGAGACATCCAGTGGGTTTATTGTGAATTCTGTCTCTGGTTGGTAATGGGTCCCATGGATAGCCCTTAGTGGGAAAGAGGTGCTGAGATTGATTGGTGATGTCTTGCCGCTGGAAGGCAGTGTGGTGAAGGTTGAGCTCACCTTTGCTATCTCAGGGCTGCATGGCTTCCTGGGCCCCACCTAATCTGTGGCTGGGTGGTTCTGTGGTTATTGAGGAATTAAATTAACTGTGTAGTACTGGTTACTGTAGTAACCAGGAGATGGGAGGCCATCTTTTCCAATTATATACATTAAAATATCTTAAAGCTGTGATAATGAAATGTGGGTGGAACTGGCACAGACATTGAACAGGGAGATAAATAGAACAGATTCCAGTCCAGAAACAGACCCAGTGGATCCTGCTGTGTATAAACTTTAGTTCTAGTACCACCTTATTTCAGATAACGTCGCTTTTAAGATCATTTAGTAAACATCTCTCCCAATTGTCTTGTTTTCAAAATTCTCATTTGTCTTTCTCTTATATTCTACCAGATGGACTTGAGAATCACTTTCTCCAAGGTAAAAATTGCCTTGCAACTGGAATCTCATTAAATATGTGTATGCACTTAACTGAGTGGGAAGGGCATACTCCTAGTACTGTGTTTTTCTGCCCAGCAAGAGGATCTCTATGCATTCACATTCCTTTATACGATCCTCAGTAAAAGTCTGTAGTTTGTCACATAAGTTTTGAACTTTTATTTGTAAGTATATTCCTAGGTATTTGATATTTTTGACTGCAGTTGTAAGTGGGGTAATTTCCCTCATTGTATATTTTATCTAATTAATGCGAATAATAAAAAGCTACCAGTTTTTACGTGCTGGTTTTATTGTTGTATAATGTACTGTATTGTCTTCTCAGCTCCAATGGTTTCTTGTGGTTTCTAGGTAGGCGGTAATATATGCAAACAATACTCATTTCCCTTCTTATTCTACAGTATTGTCCTTTTCCCCCCCATATAGTATGGGTTGACTAGATCTTCTAGAGCCATTTGCATTATTGTGGGGATAGCAGGTATTCTTGTATTATCTTATTTCTTATTTTAGTGGGAAGCATTCTGGCATTTCATAATCAAGTTTGAAGTTTTATTTTGGTTTCCAATGTATATTCTTTATCACTGAGTAAGTATCTTTCTGAGTTGCTAAGAGTTAGTTTCTCTTTCTTTCTGTCTTTCCCTCCCTCCTTCTCTGTCCTTCTTTTTAAAGTTGTTTCAAGATGCAGGTGAGTGGTATGATTTAGGAGTGATTTTTACTTTTCTGTATTTGAATTTTTCCTTTGCAGTGGAGTGTGAATCAGACCCTCCCCCACTATAAAGCTCTTTAGTAATGGGGGGGAGGGATGATGAATTTTTAACAAATGTCTTTTCATTATGTACCCAGATGGCCATATGTTTTTCTTACTTTGATCTGCTGATGTGATGAATTATATTAATAGATTTCCTAATATTAAACCATCCTAGAAGGAACCCATTTTGTTCATGGTGTTTCATTATTTTAATACATCCTGAGTCCCTTTTGCAGTGTTTTGTGTCTATGTTCATTGGTGAGATTGTCCTGCAGGTTTATTTTTAGGGTCTGTTTTTGGCATTTTTTTTTTTTACGCGAGGTTTGCTAGTTCAGTGGGTTGTAAATTGGAAAGCTTTCCATCATTGTCAATGATCTGGAACAGGAGGGTAAATGCATTTCAGACTGTGTTCCTATTGGTGGTGGCTGCTGAGACTGCTGTGTTGAGAAGGGTTCTGAGTCCCTGTCATGTGTAAACAATTTAGTGTTTTGGAAGAGTGTAGGAAATGAGAGTTTAAGCATGCATGCCAGATGTTTATTTGTAGTCCTTGCCAGGAATGATTTATATTGCACGGGAATTATCTATCTTTGGAAAGTTTAAAAAGACTTGTCTTTAAAACTTTCTGTCTTTTTAGGCTTTAGAGATAATTATTTTCCACTGTTTCCCTTTCTTTAATAACTTTTTCACTTTTGCTCTTGTTGAAATAGTTTGGATCATTTATATTTTCTTAGAAATTTATTTATTTCATCAAGAATTTGAATTGTATTTGCATAGACCAGAGTGTGTGTGTGTGTGTGTGTGTGTGTGTGTACATATATATATAGTGTTCTCTGTATATTTCTTCATTTGATTTTCTTGTATTTTTTTTCTCTTTAGTTTTTGGTTGAATACTAATGTCCAGGCCTACTTATTATTTTTGTATCCTACCACTTAAATTTTTAAAGTTATTTACCAATTCTAGCTACTTAAAACATTTCTAAATTATTAAATATATGTGAAATAAATCCACCCTTCTACTTTCTTTAGATTTTTAAAAAATGGAATCCTTAGCTCTTTATTTTTTTCTGTTTAATAATAAAAGTACTTAATCAATGAATTTTCCTCTGAGTACATTTTGGTCTCATTCCATAGACCTTACTGTGAAGTATTGTTACTAATTTTTCCTGTAAATATTCTGTAATTTTAGTTTTGATGCTCTTTAGCCTGCAGATTCTTTCAAAGTATAATTTAAATTTTTGTATGATTCCCTTTTTTACACTGCTGTTTATTTTTATTCATTTTTAGTTTATTGTAAGAGAAGGTTGCTAGTGTTAGTTCTGCTTTTGGTAATTTATAGACATTATTGGAGTCCTTTCTGAGTATTGGTTTGTGTAAATATTTCATTTGCTTGTAAAAGTAGTAATTTCCACTTTTTTTGTGGTTCTTCAGTCTCTAAGCTGTGTCTGACTCTTTGTGACCTCAGGGACTGCAGCGCACCAGACTTCCCTGTCCTCCACTATCTCTTGGAGTTTGCTCAAATTCATGTCCATTGAGTTGTTAATACTATCTAACCATCTCATCCTCTGCCGCCACCTTCTCCTTTGGTCCTCAATCTTTCCCATCACCAGGGTCTTTTCCAGTGAGTCGGCTCTTTGCATCAGGTGGTCAAAGCATTGGAGCTTCAGCTTCAGCATCAGTCCTTCCAGTGAAAATTCAGGGTTGATTTTTTTAGGATTGACTGGTTTGATCTCTTTGCTGTCCACTTTAAGGGTTTATTATTTGCCATATTCATATATTTCTCAATTTTATATGTCACCAGCATTATTAATTACATTTTTCAGATTCCTTGTAGTGCCCCAGTCATGTTGCTTTTCCATTTATATTTTAAGAATTTGAGAATTTCGTATTGTCTTTCCTTACTATGTTTCTTTTGATTTTACCTTTTTTTCCTTTATATTTTCCTTTATATTTTTATTAGTTAGATTAGGTTAACAGAAATTTACCTGCTCACTACATTTTATTATGGATTGTACCCTTAATCTGTAAAAATCAGCCCTCCTTGACCTATTTTATAGGGCTTCCCTGATAGCTCAGTTGGTAAAGAAACTGCCTGCAATACAGGAGACCCTGGTTCGATTCCTGGGTCGGGAAGATTCGCTGGAGAAAGGGCAGGCTACCCACTCCAGTATTCTTGGGCTTCCATTGTGGCTCAGCTGGTAAAGAATCCACCTGCAATGCAGGAGACCTGGGTTCAGTCCCTGGGTTGGGAAGATCCCCTGAAGAAGGGAAAGGCTAGCCACTTCAGTATTCTGGTCTAGAGAATTCCATGAACTGTATAGTCCATGGGGTCGCGAAAAGTTAGACACGGCTGAGCAACTTCGGACACTACTGAGCGACTGAACTGAACTGAACTGAACTGAGCGACTTTCACTTTCACTTTGACCGTTTCATGCTTTCTACTTTGAGTTCTAGTTTTCCTGATTTTTATAATGCTTTTTCTGCTTTCACGTTTAACTTTAGCAAAATTTATAAAGCACTTCCTACTTTGTGTTGTTGGAATTTACCTGATAAAATTTCATATATTTATTTCACTTTTAACCTTTCTATGCCCTTTCAGTTCAGTTCAGTCGCTCAGTCGTGTCCAGCTCTTTGCGACCCCATGAACTGCAGCACACCAGGCCTCCCTGTCTATCACCAACTCCCGGAGTTCACTCAAACTCATGTCCATTGAGTTGGTGATGCCATCTAGCCATCTCATCCTCTGTCGTCCCCTTTTCCTCCTGCCTCCAATCCCTCCCAGCATCAGGGTCTTTTCCAGTGAGTCAGCTCTTCATATGAGGTGGCCAAAGTACTGGAGTTTCAGCTTCAGCATCAGACCTTCCAATGAACACCCAGGACTGATCTCCTTTAGGATGGACTGGTTGGATCTCCTTGCAGTCCAAGGGACTCTCAAGAGTCTTCTCCAACACCACAGTTCAAAAGCATCAATTCTTCGGCGCTCAGCTTTCTTCACAGTCCAACTCTCACATCCATACATGACCACTGGAAACACCATAGCCTTGACTAGACGGACCTTTGTTGGCAAAGTAATATCTCTGCTTTTCAATATTCTGTCTAGATTGGTCATAAATTTCCTTCCAAGGAGTAAACGTCTTTTAATTTCATGGCTGCAGTCACCATCTGCAGTGATTTTGGAGCCCCCCAAAATAAAGTCTGACACTGTTTCCACTGTTTCCCCATCTATTTGCCATGAAGTGATGGGACCAGATGCCATGATCTTCGTTTTCTGAATGTTGAGCTTTAAGCCAACTTTTTCACTCTCCTCCTTCACTTTCATCAAGAGGCTTTTTAGNTTTCCACTGTTTTCCCATCTATTTGCCATGAAGTGATGGGACCAGATGCCATGATCTTAGTTTTCTGAATGTTGAGCTTTAAGCCAACTTTTTCACTCTCCTCTTTCACTTTCAACAAGAGGCTTTTTAGTTCCTCTTCACTTTCTGCCCTAAGGGTGGTATCATCTGCATATCTGAGGTTATTGATATTTCTCCTGGCAATCTTGATTCCGGCTTGTGGTTCTTCCAGCCCAGCGTTTCTCATGATGTACTCTGCATAGAAGTTAAATAAGCAGGGTGCCCTTTAACAGTTGCTATATTTCTGTCAGAGTGCTTTTAGTATTTTACATTTAAAAACTCAGAGTCTGAATATCTGTGTCTTTGGGAACTTATCCCTGTTTCTATTTATTATAATACTTAATGTGTTTTTTTAACATCTTTTTTCTAATTATAGTTTTCTTTTTGCTAAGTATTTGTGTACCTAAGAAGACATTTTTGATTCCTTTTTATATAAATGGCATCTTTTAATGAAAAGGGCATTTTGTGTTACATATATTTTCTCTCAGTACTCTACGGATGTTCTGTAGTCTTGGGTGGTTGATATTGGAGAGGTAATCCAGAGGCCAGGTGGTATTTCATTTCTGTGGTTGATTCCTGCACCCCATCCCTGGCCTGCCTGCATGCCTGTCCTATTCTTTTTCACCCTTGAAGTCCCAGGGTTATTCCGGGCGATGTCTGTGTTTGGTGTCTTTGGGCTTCCCGGGTGGCTCAGCAATGCAGGAGCCACAGGAGATGCAGGTTTGATCCCTGGGTTGGGAAGATCCCCTGGAGGAGAGCGTGGAAATCCACTCCAGTACTCGTGCATGGAGAATCCCATGGATAGAGGAGCCTGGCCAGCTACAGTCCGTGCAGTCACAGAGAGTCGAGCACGACTGGAGAGACTTAGCGTGCACACAAGCAGTTCATTAGCTAAACACGTGGTATGTACATTCAGTCTACAGACTTAGTTCTTAATAATGGAGAAATTTTTGTTCCATATGTTCCCCTGGTCTCATCTTATTTTGAAATGACATTTGATCGTTTATATATCCCTGTTGTTTGTTTTCCATAGTGATCTCTTCTTTTGATGTTTTTAACCTCTATGTATTTCCTCTGAGTTTTATGAGTGCTTCTCAAGCTTATCCTTTGCATCACATACTCAGTTTTCTGTGCTGATAGTTGGTTTATTACTTCTATTGCTGGTTTTAATTCTTTAGTGGCATTATTTGGTTCCTTGTTCTTTCTTCTTAATTCCTTGAGCTTCCTTTTCATTTCACTCTGCTCTTATTTTCTTTAATTTTACTGAGGGGACAAAAGAGAGTGTATCTCAAGTTTATATCTATTTCCTAAAGTAAAACTATGTTTTATATGTCCCGTTTCTGCGTCTTGAGTGGAAGGCTTGTCTCCAACTTTTTGTTAACACAGTTTTGTTTCATTTGCCCTCCCCCTATTTGTGTCATTTATTCATGTCAAATAAGGAAAGGTATGTTTTGGTCTGATATGTACTTTAAAATGATGTTGGTAACTGCTTCCTTCAAACTTGAGGTGAAAGGGGAGGGCCAGATGGTGAAAGCTGATATGAGGGATGAGTGATGCGGCAGCCTGAAGTTGATGGGGCTGTAGGTGTTCTTAGCCTGGGTACCATCGTTTGGCTGAATGGAGCAACACTGTGATGTACCCAGTGGGGTATGCCCAGATTCTTTCCTGATGGATTGGGGTTGAGTTGAAAAGCTCTACCTGGAAGAAGCTTAGCTGCCCCTGGGATCTCTCTGTGGAAATGCCATCAAGGAGGATTTTCAGTAGCTTCTGTCACAGCCCCTCCATCTAACCCCCAGCTGCCTTTGGCTTTCATTTTAGCAGTTCTGGGTTGGAATCTCAAGGAGGGTGGCTGTGAGATGATCTCCTGGGATGCTCTTTGATTTGTTCCCATGTCCCTAACATCTAGCACAGAGCCTTCAGTAGGCAGCTTGTGTGTGTGAATCATCTTCTAAATTTTAGGATCTCCTTTTAGTTTTTAATTGTGGTAAAATACTCACAACATAAAATTTATCATCGTCACCATTTTTGTGTGTGCTGTTCAGTAATGTTAAGTACATTCACACTGCTGTGCTGTCCATCTCTAGAACTGTCTCATCTTGCAAAACTGAAACTCAGTTCATTAGCCAACTCCTCATCGCCCACTTCTCCTGGCCCCTGGCAACTCCTGTTCTACTTTTTGTCTATGAATTTGACTACTCTGAGTGTCTTATATGAAAGGAATCATACAGCGTGTGTCTTTTTGTGACTGGCTTATTTCACTTAGCATAATGTTCTCAAAAGTTGATTCATGTTGTAGCATGTGTCAGAATTTCCTTCCTTTTTCAGGCTCAGTGATATCCCATTGCATGTATATACCAAATCTTGTTTGTCTGTATATCTGTGGACACTTGGGTTGCTTCCACATTTTGACTGTCTTGAATAATGCCTCAACGAACATGAGTATAATATTGTCTGTTTGAGATTCTGTTTTCAATTCTTTCGGGTATATACCCAGAAGTGAAATTGCCAGATCATATAGTAATTCCATGTTTAATTTTTTGAGAAAACCACCATACTATTTTCCTCCTATTTAAAAACATGATTATGGAAAGTTTCAAACGTATGCAGAGCAAACAAAGTTGTATAATGACCCTTCATGCCTGATTGTCCAACTTCAGCATTACCAGCATATATTGCTATTCTTTCATCATGTGTACCATCACCTACTCTGCCCACTCAGTGATGATGGTGGTTATTAAACTATTACAGCTGATTTAGGAAAAACTCTCATAAGTAAAATGGACATAAGTAAGTGAAGGTTTTGATAAAGGGATTTGTTGTTCAGTTGCTCAGTTGTGTCCTGACTCTTTGTGACCCCGTGGACTTGCAGCACGCCAGACTTCCCTGTCCTTCACCATCTCCCAGAGCTTGCTCAAACTCATGTCCATTGAGTTGGTAATGCCGTCCAACCATCTCATCCTCTGTCATCCCCTTCTCCTGCCTTCAGTCTTTCCCAGCATCAGGGTCTTTTCTAATGAGTTGGCTCTTTGCATCAGGTGGCCAAAGTATTGGAGCTTCAGCTTCAGCATCAGTCCTTCCAATGAAAATTCAGGGTTGATTTCCTTTAGGATTGACTGGTTTGATCTCCTTAGAATCCGAGGGACTCTCAAGAGTCTTTTCCAACCCCACAGTTCAAAAGCATCAGTCCTCTGGTGTTCCACCTTCTTTATGGTACAACTCTCACATCCACACACTCGTGTTACTTGTCTCCCTGCTGCAGTGTAGAACCTTTCCGCCTCCCAGAAGGTGTCCTTTGTCAGTTGCCATCTCCTCTCCGAGAGGCAACTGCTGTTCTGATTGCCTTCATGTTAGACTAATTCGCCTCGTCTAGATACACAGTTTACATAAACAGTGCCTCCTGCTTTTATATTCCTGTGGTCCATCTGTGACTGTGTTGGTGGTCCTGTGTCACTTGCCGTGAAGGACACTCTTCTTTCACCTTTTTTGCAGGTTTGGGGTTCAAGGTCATGTTAGGTAATCACTGCCTTTGGGTTTTGTTTTTATTCTGTCTTGCTAGTGTTATAACTTAGGAACCCGATGAAAAAGCCCCAGCATTTCCCCCGCGTTTAAAACTCATTGCATTTTACTCCTCTTTTGCCTATAAAAACAGTTATTCATATCTTAAAAAGTTGAGAATTAAAGGAAAATAAATCCATCAGTGTCAACATCACTTCATAATCATGGTCAGTGGGTCTCTGTTAAATTTGTCTTTTTTCTAGGTGTACGTTTTTAAAGCTGTCATCATAGTGCATACAATTTTATATCCTGCTTTTTTCACCTAACACTGAAACAGCAGTAATTTTAGCCGGCTACGTGGACGTCAGTAATCATTTTTTATTGGCTCCATAGTTGCTGCAGGGGGTCTGTCATTTGAGCTCTTAAACTGTCTTGCGCTGTACTAAGTCTTATTAACTCATTGGATCCTCACAACGTACCTGTGAAGTACTTACTGCTCCTCTCGATTTACAGATTTGAAATTAGTCACACATTTGGTGAGCAGAGAAACCAGGAACCAAACCCAGGCATTCCGGCTCCTATCCCCAACACTGAGGCACAGTAATTAACTTCATCATTCCTTTGAGTGGACTGTACAGGGGTCCTTTCCTCCATTTTACAGATGACTAAACTGAGGCACAGAGAAGTGACTTAACTGAGCTGATGCGGCAAGGAAGTGACAGAGCTGAGGCTGGAACCCAGGTTCCTGCCTCCTAGCATCATCATTTTCCCACTTTTTCTGGAAATCGTCTGCTATGCTTGGGCAGGGGTAGGTTCTGCCTTGTGTCCAGTACTGCTGCACGGCAGGATCACCCCCTGTTCTTCAAGCTTCTGGTTTTCCTTTCATCCTCATTCTCTGTCATCCTTCCAGCAGCCTCCAGGTCCTCTGGCCTCTCTGGGCCTCACTTTCTTCATCTTTAAAATGGGCATCTCCTTTCTCCTTGTCCTCTCTGGGCCTTGTTGCTTCAGCCCTCCTCTCCTGCACTTGGCCCGCCCGGCGCGTTCCCAGACACTTGCAGGGAACTGTACTTGCGGCTGAGCGAGCATCTGCTTCCCCATCTGGTCCCAACTTTTTCCTTAATTACCCACTGAATTGGCTCTAACAAAACGCTGACAACTTGAATGAGACATTAGCTGATACATCAACGCCCGTGCCAGGGCCTCACGGGCTTTTCCGGGACGTGAGGAACCCAGGCCCAGCAAAGCCCCTTGTTCCCTGGCCCAAGTCCCCATCCCAGCTGAGAGGCAGGCCCAGCCAAGGCGCAGGGCCTCCCCGGGGTCCTGCCGCTCATCAGCGCCGCCTTGTCGTGGCGGGACCCCAGGCTTTCTTGCCATCATCTTTGGGGCTGGGTCACAAGCCTGGAGGCAAGATTTGTCCTCCCTTGCATCACTCCCTTGGTCCCTAGCCCTTCACGTCTTTTGTTCCAAGTTATTGTTTTTCAGATTATTTTTGTTTTCTTCCTAACTAGCCTTGAAGCAGCTGGACTAAGGGTACCGCAGAGCGAGGGACAGAGTGAGGGACGTTGGCTTGGGTTTTCTCAGCCTCAGGGTGCCTCCTGCAGAGCCTTTTGGGGCTTGTTTTTGCATTCGAGGACTTCCTAGGTGGTGCCAGTGGTAAGGAACCCCCCTGCCAATCCAAGAGACATAAGAGATAAGGGTTTGATCCCTGGGTTGGGAAGATTCCCTGGAGGAGGAAATGGCAAGCCACTCCAGTGTTCTTGCCTGGAGAATCCCATGGACAGTGGAGCCTGGGGGGCTACACTCCATGAGTTTCGAGGACTTCCTAGGTGGTGCCAGTGGTGAGGAACCCCCCTGCCAATCCAAGAGACATAAGAGATAAGGGTTTGATCCCTGGGTTGGGAAGATTCCCTGGAGGAGGAAATGGCAAGCCACTCCAGTGTTCTTGCCTGGAGAATCCCATGGACAGAGGAGCCTGGGGGGCTACACTCCATGAGCTTGAAAGAGTCAGATGTAACCGAAGAGACTTAGCACACTCGTTTGCATTCAGATAAGAGGTCTGAGGGGGTGTGATACAGACTGTATATTGCATTCTAACTTCCTGAGAAGAAAAGGTAGCGCTTCCATTTTTTTCATCATAAGAAGGATAGGTAGAGTCAGCTACCTCAGTGGGGGTGAAGAGTGCAAGTTCGGGGGGCCAACCAACCTGGATTCAGGTCTTGCTTTTACCCTGTGTGACCTTGGGCAAGTTGCTAAACCTCTCTGGGCCTTAGTTTCCTCTTCAGAAAGTGGAGATCAGAGAACCCTATGAAAGCTAATTATGAAGATTAAATGAGGTAACAGATACAGTGCATGACACATAAGAAGTATTCGAATGGTACCTGTTTTTACTTCCTCCTTTTTAAACTCACGTGCAGCAGGTGAAGTTTATTATGCTCAGTTTAGGGTGCATGGTCATTTTTGGCTCATTATAACCTTTTCTTGCTTTATTTAGTTACTTCTTTTTATTCTCATTGGCCCCCTCCTGTTTCTCCCCTATGTCCAAGCTATTAATTCTAGGTTTTTAACATGCTTTTTTTGTTTTGTTTCTGTGTGTTCTTAAAAAAATGTGTGCTCTTGTTTCCTGTATGTGTTTCAGAAATTGATGTCAGTGCTTTAGTGTCTGGATCTGATTCTGTTTCTCACTTTTGCCCCTCAGCTCTGAGTTTTTGAGATCCATCACGTTATTTCTAGCTGCTGGGTGCAGCCACCACATTTTTCCCAGCCAAGGTTCCTTAACTCCCCACCTCCCCACCCCAAATAGAGTTGTGCTGAACTTCTCTGTGCATGTTCCCATGTGGATCCCCGTGAGACCTTGCCATGTGTGCCCAGGGGTGGAATTTGTTATGGAGAATAGTTGAAGGAAGCAAATAGAATGGATATTCTCATGCCCTGAATTGAATAAAATCTTAATAATTGACCAGTTAACCATCTACTGAGTTTGCTTTGAACCCCAGCAAAGGACTCTTGTTTTTAAAATTTTAAATTAGAAATCACATGAATACATATTCTTTGAAAACAGTTTAGATGACACAGAGGTAAGTAGAAGAAAGACTAAAAATGGAAAGGACTCTTTCACCATGCCTCCCATCCTCCTAAGCCCCGTTTCGAGGAGTTAAGCACTGATGATAGTGGACTAAAGCCAACTCATTGGAAAAGACCCTGATGCTGGGAAAGATTGAGGGCAGGAGAAGAAGGGGGCGACAGATGATGAGATGGTTGCGTAGCATCATCTACTCAGTGGATGTGAGTATGAGCAGACTCTGGGAAGTAGTGAAGGCCTCCTTCACTAGGGAAGCCTGGTGTTGCTGCAGTCCACGGGGGCCCAGATTCAGACACAACTAAGTGACTGAACGACAAATATAGGCACAAATGGGAACCTTTATATCGTTTTACAGCTTAGCTTTTCTCACTTAATAGGATGCCATGAGGGCATTCCACCTTAGCCCCAGCAGATCTACTTCAGTTTTATCGTGCTCTGTATTCCATGTTAAGGATCTATCATAGTTTATGTGGCTAGTCCTCTCCTGATTGACACTGGGGATGTAGCCAGTTTTCCGGCTGTTTAATAAAGACGCAGTGCTTCTTGTGGTGTTAGTCTGCTGGTGATGAATTCCTTTAGCTTTGTACATCTATATTTTTGAATGCTATTTTTGCTAGGTATTTGCTAGGTTGACAGATTTTTTTTTTTCCCTTCAGTACCGTAAAGAAGTCCTGCAGCATGTAGATGCTATGCTTATTTCTGTCCGTCTTTTTTCCTCTCTTTGTTTTATTACTGTTAGTTTCTAAGGCTGTGTCTTCAAGTATACCAGTCTTTTCTTCTTCAGTATCTACTCTCTTCTTCCTGCCCGGCATTGTACTCTTTGTCTGGAGAAGTTTGATTTGTGTCTTTTAAATCGGGAGATTGGTCACGCACATGCTCCTGTTCTTCCCTACCTTCTTGAATTTATGGAGTATGTTTATGACAGCAGTCTTAGTGTTCTTAAAGTCTATCAAGCATGCTGTTTTTCGATCTCTCCCTGTGAATTGGTTTTTCTGCTTCTTTCAGGCCTAGTGATTTTTGATTGACAGATGCTGTGACTTTTACATTGTTAAGTGCTGGATGTATTAACCTTCCTTTATTTTGTACTTTATTCTGTTATCATTTTTGTATTAGTTTACTATTGCTGCTATAACAAATCATCACGATTTTAGTGGTTGAAAGCCACTCAGATTTATTATCTTGTAGCCCTGGGGATCAGAAGTCCAGGGTTTCACTGGGCTAAAATCGAGGTATTGGCAAGGCTCTGTTCCTTCTGGGATCTGTAAGAGTCAATCTGTTTCCTTTTCCGTCTTCTCGAGGCTACCTGCATTCCTTGGCCGGTGGCTCCCTTTCTCTGTCTTCAAAGCCAGCAATGTTGGACAAAGTCCTTCTTACGCTGCCATATCTCTTCTTCTTCCCTTTTCTCTTTAGAATGACTTTTTTATTCAGCCCATCCAGATAATCCAGATTATCTCTCCATCTCAAGGTCATCTGACTAGCAAGCCTCATTTCCTTTGCGTGTATCCTCACGTATTCACAGGTTCTGGGGATTAGGATGTGGACATCTTTGGGAGGCCACTCTGCCTACCAAATGCCCTTCCTAGTGGCTCAGATGGTAAAGAATCTGCCTGCAGTGCAGGAGACCCGGCTTTGATCCCTGGGCTGGGACGTTCCCCTGGAGAAGGGAATGGCTACCCACATCAGTATTCATGCCTGGAAAGTCTCATGGATGGAGGAGCCTGGTGGGCTACAGTCCGCGGGGTTCCTAAGAGTTGGACATGACCGAGCGACCAAAACACACACATTGTGCCTACCACAGCAGTTAAATTGTTGTGAAGGACAAGAGCTGGGTTTAAAATAGAGGGCAGTTGGGCAGACTCTGGTCCATGGGGCAAGTCTGACCTTTTTTGGTGGGGGCACTGGGTCGTAGTTGCAGCATGTGAGGTCTTATTCCCTGACCAGGGATCGAACCTGGGCCCCCTGCAGTGGGAGCTGAAGTCTTAGCCACTGGATCACCGGGGAAGTCCTCGGCCTGCCTTGGTAAATGCAGTTTTATTGGAACATAGGTGTGCTCCTTGGTTAGCTGTTGCCCATGGCTGCTTCCATCCTGCGGTGGCCCACAAAGGCTGATACACTCACTTTCTGGGCCTTTATAGGAGCTGTTCTGGATCCTGGTCTCCTGCTAGTTTTTCCTCACTGTTGTTGTTCATGCTGTTCAGTCACTAAGTCAGGTCTGACTCTGCCGCCCCGTGGGCTGCAGCACGCCAGGCTTCCCTGTCCTTCACCGTCTCCCAGTTGGCTCAAGTTCATGTCCATGGGTCGGTGATGCCATCCAGCCATCTCCTCCTCTGTCGTCCCCTTCTCCTCCTGCCTTCAGTCTTTCCCAGTATCAGAGTCTTTTCCAGTGAGTCGGTTTTCTGCATCAGGTGGCCAAAGTATTGGGAGTTTCAGCTTCAGCATCAGTCCTTCCAGTGAATATTCAGGCTTGATTTCCTTTAGGATTGACTGATTTGATCTCCTTGCTGTCCAAGGACTCAAGAGTCTCTCCCCACTGTTGAGGGCATACCTTTCTGAGTACCTTCCCCAGTGCCCTTGGGTATTGGGGGATTTCTCCCCTTTGCCTGGTGGGACTATGACCTATTCTTAGCCTTGTTGTGAGTTCTGAGAGTTGCTCTGCTGGGTTCCCTCTGTTTCTTGCTCCAGCCTCAGGTCGTGTCCTTACATGCATGTGTGATCAGCACTAAAACAGCTGGAGAATTGGAGCTGGTTCTCTGGGCCCCTCTCTCTGCTCTGACTCTATTCTCTCTAGCTTCCTCGGCCTCCTCTGTTTTAAACTGTCTGCTCAACTCAGGGGAACCCCTCGAACTCTGCTTGAGCGCCTCCTCTGCACTGCAGTTGAGAAATTCTCTGAGGAGTCACCTGGGACAATTGTAGGACCCAGCCTGTTTGCTTTTCCGCTCTCAGGGGCTACTGTCCTGTAAGCCTGCTGCCCAGTGTCTAGAAATAATTGTTCCAAATGTTTTGTCCAGTCTCTCGGTTGTTTAAGGTGGGTGGCGAATCTGGTTCTGCTGACTCCTTCATGGCCACCAGAAGCCGTCAGTACTTCTTAAATCAATGTTATTTTACATCTGTGAGAGTACTTTGAAAAGATAGAGTACTGGAAGAGGCATCGGGGTGTCAGAGACTGTGCATTTTGAACGATATTACCAAATTGGCCCTTGTAAAGGGGGTGCCACTTTATACTTTGAGAGTCTCATTCTGATAGCAGAGGTTGTGGGAATAGAAGATGCTATGAAATTGCTTTGAGTTCTGTGAAGTGCTGGGCACTTGCCAGGCTCATGCTTCTTACGAAGGGGCTTCTCCTGGCTGTTTCTCTTTTGACTGGTGTCCCTGGTGGCCATTTTGCCCTGCCAGACTCTCCACCAGCTTGGCATTGTAGGACTAATATTATTTCCGTAGCAAATGGGGATGCCTGGGCGGGGGGCGGATCTGCTGTTAGGCTGAGACTTACTTTCCTGACATCTGTTGAGCACCTACAAATGCTAAATCATGTCCTGTTTCCTGTAGTTATTGTGATGTAATTTACATGTCCACCACAACCTTGGGAGCTTAGGGTGAAATGGAAACCGAGAGAGGTGGCGTGGCTTGCTCAAGGTCCCAGGAAAGTGAGGATTTTTTCCTGCCTTTAAACCAAATCTACTGGTTCATACAGCTGACTCCCCATTTTTTCTAAAGAAGGTCTTTAGATACTCAAAGTGTAATCGAAAACTTGAGGGCGTGAAACGGGATATTTGTGGATGTTGTTGTTTAGTCGTTAAATTGTGTCTGACTGTTTTGTGGCCACATGGACTGTAGCCCGCCAGACCCCTCTGTCCATGGGGTTTCCTAGGCAAGCATACTGGACTGGGTTGCCGTTTCCTTCTCCAGCGGATCTTCCTGGCCCAGGGATCGAACCTGCGTCTCCCACAGTGGCAGGTGCGTTCTTCACCACTGTGCCACCAGGGAAGCCCATTTGTTGACATACCTATTGAAAAGTCCAGGGCTGGACTCAGGTAACGTAGTTGGGGTTATCAGAAGTGTGTTGCTCTCTATCTCGGCTCTTGCTCCTCTTGCAGGCATTCTGCCCAAAGTCGTGGCAGAAAGGGCTGTAGTGTCCCCAG
>SJYX01008889.1:211006-231485 GCA_006410675.1 Oreotragus oreotragus
GTGTGTGTGTGTGTGTGTGTGTGTGTGTAGGGAGGGTGGGTGTTGCATGTTGAGAGAAGCTTACCATGCTGTTGCCATTCCACTCTGTGAAACAAGAGGCCCCCTGGGGGCCTTACCCTCTAATTGGCACCAGGAAACAAGAGCCCAACAGACTGGGGACGCCCCCAAATTCTCTCTTTCATCTTTAGTAGATGAGCTCTTTTCTAAGGGAGGTCTGGGACCTCCTGCACCAAAAGCAGCTGGGACATTCAGCTTCCCCCTGCTGTTACTGAATCATCGGGGGTGGGGGAGGTGGAGAATCTGGGGGGTTTTTGTTTTAATTGTGTGTGTGTGTGTGTGTGTGTGTGTGTGTGTGTGTGTTTGGCTGCACTGTGCAGCCTGTGGTATCTTGGTTCCCCAACCAGGGATGGAACCTAAGCCCCCTCCACTGGGAGCAAGAAGCCTTAACCACTGGATTGCTGTTGAAGTCCCAGAATCTGAGATTGTAACCAACTCCCTGAGCATTGCTTCCACATGCTGCGGGTTGAGATCCTAAGGCTGATGACTGTCTTTGAATTGGCTGAGTTTCCCGCTGCCTTAGGTTTTTCTTTAAAGGATTCTCTTTTCTCCTGATGGGACTATTCACCTGGTTTATCCAGTTCGGGGATTTCCCTCCTTCAGATTTGAACTGTTCCTTCCCTGATAGCTCAGCTGGTAAAGAATCCGCCTGCAGTGCAGGAGACCTCAGTTCAATTCCTGGGTCGGGAAGTTTCACTGGAAAATCCTAAGGCTGATGACTGTCTTTGAATTGGCTGAGTTTCCCGCTGCCTTAGGTTTTTCTTTAAAGGATTCTCTTTTCTCCTGATGGGACTATTCACCTGGTTTATCCAGTTCGGGGATTTCCCTCCTTCAGATTTGAACTGTTCCTTCCCTGATAGCTCAGCTGGTAAAGAATCCGCCTGCAGTGCAGGAGACCTCAGTTCAATTCCTGGGTCGGGAAGTTTCACTGGAAAAGGGATAGGTTACCCACAGTATTCTGACCTGGAGAATTCCATGGATTGTATAGTCCACAGGGTCACAAAGAGTCGGACACGACTGAGCAACTTTCACTTCACTTCCAGAGTAAGGAGGTGTCGCTGAGCTTGGGAGTGAGTATGAAGTGTGGAATCCCTTTTTGAAGAGATCAGCATTATTATTCTCCATCTAAAACGTTCTGTGTCTCACGACATACATTGGAAATGACATGAAAAGGCGGGGGGGGTCGTGCACAGTGAGCCCGCATGCCTACTAAGAACCACTGACGCCTAAAGCCAGTGGCACATTAGGATTGGTCGTGATAGCTGGGAAAAACTCAGTGACTAGCCTGGCACCACATTGCATTGGTTCATAAATTAAAATCCCAACACCTGGCTGAGTAAAATACTACTTTTACTCACTTGGAGATTTCAAAAATCTTTTTAGCCAAAGAACCTTTTCACAAATGAAGTCTTACAGAGGAGCTCAGCATATCAAATAGATAAAAGTGTTTTTTGTTTTTTTTTTTTTAATTGGAGAGGGACAGCCACGTTATGACTTTCGTGGGCCCCAGGTACTTTTGCCTTCGTGATCGGCTTCCTTCATTAAAATATATTTAAAATCTGAGGACTTCTCCGTCCATCCTGTGGTTGAGAATTGGCTTTCCAATGCAGGGGGTGTGGGTTCAATTCCTGGTTGGGGAGCTAAGATCCTGCCTGTCTCTTGGCCATAAAAACAAAACTTAAATCAGAAACAATATTGTAACAAATTCAATAAAGACTTAAAAAATGGTCCACATAAAAAAAAAAATCTCAAAAAAATAGTTTAAATTACTTTTTATGACTTCATTGGTATAAATGATGATTGTGTTAATATTATATGGCAAGCATTTTCTCTGACCTGAAAGTTCAGTACTTTATTCTGGTTTTAAAGAAATCAAAGCTTTTTTTGTGTGGACCCTGAACACTGTGTCTCCTCTGTCCAGTGGGGAGGTGTGTGTGGGCCCTGAGGGGACAGATCCTGGCCTGACCACCTCCTGGGTGGCTCCTGAAGCAGGCTGGAGGAGAGGGACCCATTTGGAAGACCCTTGCACAGATTCATCGCTCAGACCTTAACCAGATGCTTGTCTGCCTCACTGGGGAAGAATCAAAACATATCACAGTAAGCATGGAATGTCAAAGTCATTCTCCTCTTTGCCCCCTGCCCCCAACTCAGTCTCTTAAGCATCATTCATACCAAGAGGTCAGCGCTCCAGCCCCCGCCTGAACCTCTCTAGGGACAGGGAGCTCCCTCCTGTGCTCGCCTTCTTTCGGATCCAGTTCTGTAGGACATCGTGGTACCCAGCAAACCTCTGGGTTGATCAGCATCTGTCCTCTAATCCTGTGGTGCCCATGCCCACTGCTGAGCCCGGGTAGGAGCCAGGAGGCTGGGGTTTAAGGTGCAACTTTTGCCCCTCTCCTCTCTGCTGTTGTGTGATGGTAAAGGGAGACCAAGGCTTGTCCTGGGCAGGGATTGTAGCCCAGGTTCTTCTCGGATGTAGGGAGCTTGTTGGCTTTTGCTCAGAGGTCAGGGGCCAGAGACTGCGTGTCCCTGTGCCCCTGGGTTTGAGTGGGGCGCTGTACACCACAGGAGAAAACATGGATAAGAGGGGAAGGGTCAGGTGGTTTAGGATGACCATTCCACTCCTGGGCCTTCCGTCTGGTTGCCTTTTTCCTGAGATTTCGGGACATATGGCCACCCCGGAACCCAGTGGGCACCCGTCCAGTGCCTCATGGTGCCAGGCGCTTGTCCGCTCGGGCTAGGGGGAGAGGAGAACAAGAATGATGATTTTTTCCCTGAGGCCTGCTGGCCTCAAAGCCTGGACTTGCCTAGAGACAAGCAATAGCTCGGCAGTGTGGGATATTTCTTTTCATCCCCCCTTTCCCGTCCGGCCTCCCCTAGTTCCTGGTGCTTGGAAGAGGGGTGCGCCCCAGCCCCTATCCACAGTCCTCATGCCCCAGCGTATCTTTACGAGCCCGCGATCCACCCCTCGTCCCTGCCACACTAGACGGCTCTCCTGGACCCACCTGTGGTTTCTCAACCTCCACGCTTGGTTCTCACTGTCCCTCCCGCCAGGGCAGTTGGTGTGGTGGGTGCCCACGGAGAGCGGGGTGCTGGCTGAGCCCCCACCCTGGCCTCCAAGTGGGGGAGCGTCCTGCCCAGCCTGGTGTTTGCTCACCTGGCTCCTGCTCTGCACTTTGTAATTATCGATTCCTGCCGTGTCCGCTTACCATGAGCCAGCTGGGGTGGACTGGCCGTCCAGCTTAGAAGTTCCTGGAAACAGTGACTTATTACTCCTCTAATGAGCGTGTCTCTGCCAGCCAGGTGTGTCCAGGAAAAAGCGTGAGCGTGTGAGCCACTGGACAGGACATTTTCCTGGGCACTGGGTGAATTTTCTCCTTTCTCTTGGGTCTGGGTCTTCAGGGCTATATTCTTTCTTGCCGTTGCATCTTGACATTTTTACTTAAATTACTGCTCCGATTATATGCCAAGGAAAGCCAGTTTCATAGGGTGGTTCCCCTGAGCCGCTTTTCTCCATCCCTCCCTCCCTGTCCCTCCCTGCCTCTCTCCCTTCACACCTGTGAGCAGGGCCGTCCTGTCCTCTGTCCCAGGCAGCAGGGACCTCGTGGTCCAGCGGGAGACCTAGGAAGCCGGACGCAGAGTGAGTTTCAAGTTAGTGCAGAACTTCCTGCTTTGTAGGTAGTAACTTCTCTCAGAAACGTTCTGTTTTATTTAAAACAAAGTTTGTTTTTCCTTCCTTACAAAAAGTAGCAAATATTTATATAGAAAAAGTTGGGAAACACAGAGAAATCTGAGGAGGAAAGAAAATCACCTATAGATTCCTACCTGAAGTTTACATCTTGGACGTTTTGACTGTTTTCCTTTTTTTTAAAAAAAAAAAAACCAATGAGTGCAATAAGTTCAGCTTCTTTCCCGCTTAGAAGGAAAAAACAGGCTCAGCTCACAGGATTTGCATTTCCCAGTTTTACTGTAAACCCCGTGGTTTTGGCTGTATGGTGTTCCATGAAGTGGCTGTATCCTAGTTTACACAACAGTGCCCAGTTGGGGGATGTTGTGCTATTTCCAGTCTTCCCCTGTTGTAAATAATGCTGTGAAGAGTATCTTGTAAGTGAATTGGTTTTTCACGTTTGGATTGTTTCCCAGACTTTGTCATCTAGAAGGCATCTTCATGATCACCCAGACCACTTCTCCGGCGTTAGTGTGTGTTAGCATCACCTGGAGGGCTTGTTAAACCCAACTCTCTGAGCCTCACCCCCCAGAGACTGGTTCAGTGGGTGAGGGCGGTGCCCGAGAGTCTGGGTTTTAACAAGCTTCCATGCGGAGCCGATGATGCTCGTAAATGGACCACACTCCAGGTGGCATCGACCAGCCTCTCCTGGGTGGTGAAGTTGAGGCTGACGAGTCAGGACTGTGGAGGAGGTGGGGCTTCCCACGCTTGGCCAGGGACCCCTACCCTTTGCTGCCCCTGCTGCCTGGGGAACCTGCAAGAGAAGGCAGCCTTCATCCTCCCAAGGATAGAGGATCTCCTCCTTCCAGCCACTCAGGGCAGGCAGATGCTGGTGCAGAGGTGAGCTTAGTGTTGGGATACAGATGGGGGCCAGAGTGAGAACCAGTTTAGGAAAGAAACCGGCGGAGACCGTGGTGAATTATCTTAAACGAGAGTGAGTGACAGCCCCTCTAGGACGCGAGGGGTTAAGCAGGCGGCTGGCACAGCGTCCCCGGAGCCAAAGGGGGAACTCGGGAGTAAGTCGTGACTGCCTAATTAATTCAATTAAACTACTTTATAAGCTCCGCTGGTGTCAGTAAATTGTTGAAGTCTATTAAAAAATCAGTGGGACGTGATGAGGGTTTGGGGTTGCTGCACCACCTTCTGGCTCTTCCTCCCGTGCCGTGAGTGGGGATGCTCTGTCTGGTACACCCGAAGACCTGCTGTGTGTGCGAGGCGGGTCCTGCCCGCCGCCACCCGCCCCTGCCCCGGGCTTCCGGTTCCCTCCTGCACAGCTGAGTGATGGACTGGTTCTCGGACACCCCTTCAGTGCCAGGGTTATTAGGATTTGCCAGTCTCTCCAGGTCAGAGGGAGCTGTTACTGCAGAGGCACAGCGCTGTCCCCCTGCCTTCTCATCAAGTTCATCTGGGCTCTTTCCTGGGCTGGCTGTGTGGACAGGTGACCCAGAGGGGAGGTGCAGGCTCTGGAGAGAGGGTAAGCGGAGTGAATTTCACCTAACCCTGTGCTGGGGTCAGGGACTGCTCACAGGGTCTCCTTCAGCGCCCCCTCCCCAGGCTGGGACTGGTACCCACGCTCTTGCCGGTAAGGATGCGGAGGTTCCCAGGTATCCACGTGACCTACCCACGAGTACCTGGTGGAGCTGAGATTTCGTGCCTCAAAGTCCCTTGGCTGACTGCTTGCAGTTGTTGAGTTGCTCAGTCATGTCCGACTCTCTGGCGATGCCATGGATTGTAGCGCTGCCAGGCTCCTCTGTCCATGGGATTTTTCAGGCAAGAATACTGGAGTGGGTTGCCATTTCCTTCTCCAGGGGATCTTCCNCTTGCAGTTGTTGAGTTGCTCAGTCATGTCCGACTCTCTGGCGATGCCATGGATTGTAGCGCTGCCAGGCTCCTCTGTCCATGGGATTTTTCAGGCAAGAATACTGGAGTGGGTTGCCATTTCCTTCTCCAGGGGATCTTCCCAACCCAGGAGTTGAACCCAAGTCTCCTGCATTGGCAGGTAGATTCTTTACCACCGAGCCACCAGGGAAGCCCGCCTTCCTCTGTAGACGTATTTAAAATAAAGCTGCATCCCCTGGCCAAACCTGGTCCACACTGGTTGAGTTAGCTGCTCGTCTTTAGAAGTTCAGAGTTCCCACTTGTTTTGACAGCCTGGATGCCCAGCAGCAGTGAACATTAGTTCCTACTGGCCAGCCATCAGCAGGAACAGGTAAGTGGATTTCCTTGTCTTCCCAGCTCTGTGCCCAGCTTAGTGCCACATTTCAAGCATGGGAAAGAGTACACGAGAAGTGTTCTTTTTGTCTATTAGTATCCAGACAGGAGGAGCTGAGCAGAGGGAGTGACAGCCCCGTCCCTAGAGGTATGTAAGCAGTGGTTGGCTGACCACTCAGGCCTGTTAGAACCAAGATCTTGCAACTCTGGGCCCAGCTGTTGGCTTATACTTTTCTCAGCGTTTTGTGCTAAGGGCAGACTGGGAATCCAGCAGCAGTTGCTCCCTGGCACACGAGCACTGGACTTACTGTCTTGTTTTCTGTGAAACCAGGTCTTGTTTAGCCAGACCGGTAGGCTAGATAGTGCTGGTCTTGAGTATGACTGGTCCTGCGTTCGAGGGAAGCGTCTGTCTTAAATTAACCCGTGGTGGGTCTTTGGCAAGGCTCTTCTCCTGATCCTAGAAGTTTAGGTTAGTTCCCTCTATCTCTGAAAGGCAGCTCAGACAGTATGCTCAGTGGGTGGTCCATAGCGAGAGGATGGAGGTGGTCCATAGGAGGAGGATGCGTTCAGGGCCAGATACACTTCTAAGTGGAGCATATGCAATCCTAGAGAGCGTGTGTTGTGCGTGTTAGTTGCACTCGGTCATGTCCGACGCTTTGCGACCCCGTGGGCCCACCAGGCTGCTCCGTCCATAGCCTACTCCAGGCAAGAATACTGGAATGGGTCGCCATTTCCTTCTCCAGGGGATCTTCCCGGCCCAGGGATCAAACCCTAGTCTCCTGCATTCCAGGCAGATTCTTTACCCTCTGAGTCACCAGGGAAGTAATAGCAGCCATTGGACCTTTAAAGGCTCTGAAAGGTCCTGCAGTCAAGAAAGGAGATCAGCTTTGTTTATCTGGCCTTCGCCGACCAGGCCACTCTTTCCCTGTCCAAGCACACCTTTTGTTTAATGACCTGAATAGACATGAAGACCTAAAATATTACCCTGGAGAGAGTGGCTTTTTTATGGTGGTTCTTTTTGTCATGGACATCCTTTCTGTTAATTGGACAAACCAGCCTTTAGCAGGGTGGTGTCTGACTTCCCTAAGCTGGATTTTCTTAAACCAAAGTCCATGTTTGTTCTCAGATCCCAGAGGCTGGCCGTGTTCCAGGAGCTTCTCTCGTTTCCAGGAGCCCGCGAGTAGCCAGGCCCTCCAGCTCTGGAATATCCTCTACTTGGGGTTCCCTTTGTATTAGCTATAGTATTTGGTATTTCAGAGAAACCCTCCTTCCCACTTTATAGCAGCAGGCAGAGGAACTCATTGGTGAGGCTCGGAAGTTGCCTGAAGGTATTTCATGATGTCCTGATAATCCGGAGCTGCCTGTTTAAGAATTTGTGAACTGCGGAGGGCCTTTCCAAAAGAAGATTTGCTTAGGAAAATGTTAGTGTAAACAAGATCTTCAGGGGAAGAACTCTAAGGTGTGTGAGGAATCAGTCTATTTTTAAGCCTTTTGAAAGTTCCCGTTTGTGGAACACAAACACTATGCTAATTATAAAAACACCTTTTCTGTTCTAAACTCGGGTAAACAAGATGGGAGCTGGGTGGAGGAGGGAAGGAGTGTCTGAACAGAGGTTCAACCAGAGTTTAAACACTGGCGGTCCACACTAGTTGAGTTGGTTGTCCATCTTTAGTAATTCCAATTTCCCACTTGTTTTGACAGCCCGAACGCCCAGGCAGCAGTGGACATGAGTTCCTACTGGCCTGCTCTCAGCAGTAAAAGGTTAAGTGTGGCTTCCTTGTCTTCCAAGCTCTGTACCCCAGCCTAGTTTATTTGTGGGAGTGACTTGCACCATCCCCACCCTTTGGAATGTGCTACACCCCTGCCTTTCTAACACTTTCCCCAAATATCTTAAGAGTATAGTTAGCATGTCACTGCTCTTTTCCTCTCCATTAACCGCGGAGGAAGTCTTCTCCCTTGTTCAGCAAAACTTTTGAAGATAAACAGAGTCAGAAACAACCAAGTGTCTTTTTATTGGACATCTACTAGACATCAGGCTCTGTGCAGATGTCTTATCTCAACTTGGGGTTGAGATAAACCTTCCTGTCCAGCCACCAGCCAGGTGTCACCCAGAGCTCCTGTCCTGCGTCCCTTGAATTGGGGCAGAGGATTCTCAAAGGGTGGGTGAGGTCCTTGCCCTTGACCTGCCTTTGTAGAGAGATGAGATGAAGGGTGAGGTGAACTCCTGAGAAGTGAGACTGTGGAGTCCCTTTGAGCTTTGGGGATGTGGGATGTGGGCGTGGGGAGAGGAAAGGGAAAGAGGGTGGAGGAAGGGAGGGTTAGGGACCTGACGGAGGAGGTGTGTGGCCTTGAGGGGTGGTTAACGTTGAGATAGGCCGAGGGGAGAGGAGGGACCATCCCAGACTCTAATGAAAAGGTAGAAAGATGATGATTAGCAGAAGCTTTATATGTGGATTAGATTCGAAAATGCTTAAAAATATCAGGAGGTTGAAAGTAGCAGGTGGTCTACTTGTTGGGGAGGGAATGGGCATGGAAGGAGAGGAAGAGAGAGAGAGAGAGAGGTAGATGGATGGGTGGATGGAGACATACCAGTTGGTGGAGGACCCTGAAAACCAAGTGAAGAATTTTGCTAACTAAGGAAATATGTGTAACCAGTCTTAAGACCCGTGAGGGCACAGTCTGTCTGATTCATTACTGTGTCCTCAGTTTCCAGCAAGGCCTTGACATGATGAATGGTTACTAATTATTTGTTGAGTGAGTGAATAAAGGTACCTAGTCAGTATTTATCACATTTCTCTTAATGGTAACCCAATGAAAAGATGTTGTTACTCCTTTGAACCTTTCTTAGAGGTGTGTGTTTGTGTGTGTGTGTTTATGTGTATGTGTGTGTATTATGGTAGGGGAAGCACAGGGCTACCAGAAAGGTTTTTTTTGTTGTTGTTGCAGTACCATGAAATATTGATCAATTTGATTCTATTGTATGACACAGGGACAATTTTACTAGCGGAAAATATGACCGTGTTATATGGCTGCAATAAAAAATCACAGCCATGAGCCCAGGCTCAGAAAGCAAAGCAAACTGGCAGTGTAGGCAGGACTCCCTGACTCCCTGTCTTTCTGCCAGTGTTAGGTTGCTCTTGTTCCTTGCTGGTACCAGTGATGAGCTCTGCTGCAGGTAGGAGGTAATAGGTCCCAGCAGAAAATTTACAGAAGAAAGGCTTAACGTCAGTTGGGTTTGTGGTTCTCCTGCCATTAGGAAATGTGCAGTGTTGTTTAGTTGTAGATGTAAAGAGTACCAGTCTAGCCTGAGAATTGTCCCATGGGAAGGTTTTGAAGCAGGGATGTAATTTAATGAACGGGTACCATGACATCTCAACAGAAATGCACTTAATTCCGGAGAATATGTATTGTACAGGTGGCAGATGTCCCGGGGTGAGAACTGGAGTTCTCTGGATCCCTTTAAGGATGAGAGCATATTGACCCACTGACTGTGATGGTTGTGGTGCAAAATATGTGTCTTTCATACAATAGGGTCCCTTAATGCAGGTCAACATCTTCATCAGGTGCTCAACCAGAAAACCATTGCTTTGTTCCAACTCTAGAAGACCAACTGGACATTGGGTTTCTGGAAAAGTGGGAAGACAGTCTCCAGTGTGGTGCCTTCCCAAGGAGTCACTGGCTGCAAGTTTGCTGTTCAGTCGCTAAGTTCTGTCTGACTCTGTGACCCCATGGACGGCAGCACACCAGACTTCCCTGTCCATCACTATCTCCCAGAGTTTGCTCAAATGCATGTCCATTGAGTTGGTGGTACTCTCTAACCATCACATCCTCTGCCACCCTCTTCTCCTTTGCCTTCACTTTTTGCCAGCATCAGGATCTTTTCCAGTGAGTTGGCTCTTCGCATCAGGTGGCCAAAGTATTGGAGCTTCAGCTTCTGCATCAATCCTTCCAATGAATATTCAGGGTTGNCCCTCTTCTCCTTTGCCTTCACTTTTTGCCAGCATCAGGATCTTTTCCAGTGAGTTGGCTCTTCGCATCAGGTGGCCAAAGTATTGGAGCTTCAGCTTCTGCATCAATCCTTCCAATGAATATTCAGGGTTGGTTTCCTTTAGGATTGACGGGTTTGATCTTGTTGCAGTCCAAGGGACTCTCAAGAGTCTTCTCTTTTCAAAAGCATTTCAATTCAAAAGCATCCGTTCTTTGGTGCTCAGCCTTCTTTATGGTCCAGCTCTCACATCTGTACATGACTACTGGGAAAACTGTAGCTTTGCGTATACAGACCTTTGTCGGCAAAGTGATGTCTTTGCCTTTTAGTATGCTGTCTAGGTTTGTCTAGGGCTTCCCAGGAGGTGCTAGAACCTGCCTGCCAATGCAGGAGACCTAAGAGACAAGGGTTCACCTCCTGGGTTGGGAAGATCCCCTGGAGGAAGGCATGGCAACCTTCCAGTATTCTTACCTGGAGAATCCCAGGAACCTGGTGGGCTATGAACCTTGCAAAGAGTCAGATATGACTGAAGCAACTTAGCAGTAGGTTTGTCATAGCTTTCCTTCCAAGGAGCAAGCGTTTTTAAATTTCATAGCTGCAGTCACCGTTCACAGTGATTTTGCAAGTTTTAACTGTAAGATTTCAGGTTTATGTACTGGCTTTAGGACTTAACCTCCCCTAAGATGTCACCCTGCCTTGCCTGCTGGTGGCTAACCTGGCAGCTTGTTCAGGAAGAACTGGGATGTGTGAAGAGGGTGGAATAGAGTGGCAGGCTCCCCTGGAAGCAGGGATGGAGCTGAGAGACAGTCCTGGCTCGCTCGGGCCACGCTTTTCCTCTTTTACACTAGGCTCTGGAACCTCAGGGCCTTTACACTCGCTGTTCCTCTTCCCAGAAGGCATTCCCCAGTTATCTTCCTGACTTATCTCTCACTTCCATTTAGTCTTCTCAATAATCCTTCTCTGACCATGATATTTAAAGTTATATCCTCCTTTCATCCCATCGGCCTTTTTTGCTCCATTTTTTTCCATAGTACTGTTTTCTATTTTACCTTTAGAAAGAAATTATGCTTCCTTTCTGTCTCCTTCCTTTGCTTTCCCAAGGATGTAAACTTTGTGAAGGCAAGGCTTAAAAAACACTTAAAAAAAGAACTTTGCCTTTTGAAAGCAGTTTAGACATAAAATTTTGCAAAAGTAATGCAAAGAATTTCCATGTATCCTATACCCAGCTTCCTCAAATGTTAGTACCTTACATAACCATGGTATAATGCTTCAATTTTGTTATGAAATTCATATTAGCACAGGAAATGAATAGCAATGCAGTCCTATGTACTACGCCACAGACCTTATTCAGGTTTCACCATTGGCCCCACCAGCAGTCCAGGATTCAATCCAGGATCCACTGTTGCATTTAGTTGTCACGTCCCCTCAATTTTCACCAGTCTGGGACAGATCGTGGGCCTTTCTTTGAATTCTGTGCCCTTGACCCCCTTAAAGCGCCCTTACTAATTATTCTGTAGAATGCCCCTCATAGGTTTTCCAGATGTTTGCTGGATCACTGAGTTGGGTTCTGTGTTTCTTTTCCTAGCTCGCCCAGAAGGGATGGTACCCCTCCTGGGCATCACAGCAGAAGGTACGGGATGTTACTATGGTTTATCACTAGTGATGTGAACTTTGAACACTTAGTTATGGTGATGTCTGCCTGGTTTCCCGGTTACCCTCTTACCTTTTATATTAAGAAGTATCTTTGCGACTATGCGAATAACTTGATTCTCATCACACTCTTTGTCCCTGACATCCTTAGATGATTCTTACCTGCAACAATTATTACTGTGGTGTTTGCCAAATAGTGATTTCCTATTTCTGTCATTCTTTGTACATTGATAGTTGGAATTCTACTGTAGAAAGAGCTTTCCTTTCTCCCTCGTTTATTCATTTATTTATTTATACTGGTTTAACTCCTGGCTGTTTATTTTATGGATTATAATCCATTACTATCATATTCTATTGCTCAAATTGTTCCAGATTTGGCCAGTGACAGCCCCTTCCTGCAGGCTCCTCTGTCCTGTTGACAAAGGGCCATTATTCTCTGAGCTTGTGCTTATACTCAGCAAGGTGTTCAGGGCTTGCCTTGTGCTGTCCCAGCCCTGGAAACAGCCTTACTCTATGAAGGCAGACAGGGGTTTTTGTCTGTGTTCTTCATTCTGTTGCGTCCGGGTGCTCACAGGGTCTGGCATGTAGTAGGGTCACCTCAAATAATTTTTGGATGCATGGATGAGTCCTGGGAAGGAAGATTCCGTAGGCTGGGTACAGAGGCGACATACAATTCATACTTTTCCTAGCCTCCTCCTGATGAGCCTGAATGAATGATTGAGAAAGGGAGGGGTCTTTTCCCTGTTTTCCTCTCTTGTGAGCCTCAGGGGCTTTGACTGACCTGTTATGTCACTTTCAGCCTGTTCTCCTTGCTGCACTGTGTGAAAAGGATCCCAGGGCATCCCCGATCTTGTAGAAACAGATCTTGTCGAGTAGAAAGAGCCAAAGGCGGGGAAAGCAGCCAAGAGGAGCAGGCTGGCTGGAGAGTTAGCTGGGGCTGGCAGAGCCAGGCCTGCTCGCCACTAATGACTTGGTTGAACACCAGCCGCGGCAGGCAGAAGGCTCCAGCAGTTGACGGCAGAGGTCCAGGGATCCCCACCGGCGTGTCTGTAGCTGGGGGGCTGCCAAGAGCCACTCCTGGTCTCCTGAGAAGCACAGGTCTTGCTTAAATATTTTATGAGTTTTTCTTTATGAAAGATTAAAACTCAGTCACATTGGCTTTGGAAAAGCTTGTGATAATCAGATTTTTATTTATGAGTTGGACTGTGTGTGTGCCTGCCCCTGAAGAGGGGAACGGGCTGCCAGGCTTTCTTGCCGACCCTTCTGGCAGATGTCCGGGCCAGGAGCAGCCTTGGCAAGTGGTAGCCCCTTTTCCGAGTCAGGAGAGGCCCCGCTGGCCCCTGAGATGTCGTTGCTGGTGCCCCTGAGAACAGCACAGACCCCTTCCCGGGGTGGTGTGATACCACGTCCAGTACTTCTCCGCTGTCACCTCTACTCGGCGGTTCAGGTTTGCGGAACACCGCGACGTCTTGTGTTCACGCCCGTTCTGCGGGGCAGTCCTGGGAACTGGGCCCGGCGGGCTGAGAAACTGAGTCCCAGGAAAAGGGAAATGACTGCCTCTCCATCGTGCTCAAGGGTCTGCAAAGCATAAACATATTTTAAAATGTCACAGTACCCCGGGGAAGCTGCCAGCTCCTCAAGGCTCTCCTCGGTTGGGGTAATACAGCAAAGGCTTATGTGGATGAAGGAGATGGGAAGAGCCGGAGGAAGAGGTAACAGTTGCTTAGAGCAGGCCTCCTGGGAGGGAGAGGGCAGTGGCAGCTTGCCTTGAATCTGTATTTATCAAGCATGTATACTGTGTGATACCTAACAGGGGCAAGAACGTGGAGAGATCCCAGCAGGTAATGGAAGAGCACCTGTCAAGGACAGCAAGCCTTCTGTGGTCTCTAGTCAGGGATACTGGAGGCCTGTTCGCTCAGCCTGGGGATGTAGCCATCAGCAAAGGCAAGCATTGGTGAGCTGTGTATGCCCCCAGCTTAGCTCTCAGCGTGCTTCACCCCAGGGTACGTGGGGCCCAGAGTAGCGAGAGGTCCCGTTCTAGCATTCTTTTCAGTCATTTACCCATCCATCCCAGAAGTGTTTATTGAGTGCCTGAAGTAGGTCCAGCACTGTACTAGATACCAGGGTGAATTAGACCACAGGCCCCCTGCCCTGCGGGGTTCACTAGGAAACAAACAGGCAGTTTTCCAGTATGTAGGGTAAGTGCTCTGATGGTGGAAATCCAGGAGTTTGTAGAAGGCGCCTCTTGTCTGTGTGTCTCATCCTCAGGACAGCTCTGATGTAGACGCGGTCATCATCTCCTTTTTACGAATGAGGAAACTGAAGCTCAGATGTTGACTTCGCCAACAGGGAGCAAAGCCAAGTTGGAGCCCATGGGCCTGACACTCCAGCGAAGGGAGGAGCTGGCCAGTGTTTAACAGTCAGTCCACGGCTAAATGGACAGACTCTCCATCACCCCAGCCTCCCTGACTTATTGTGAATGAGAGGGAGTGAGGATGCTGGGGCCTGTGGCCAGAATCTCACCCTGTCTGAACCAGGCAGGGGCTTGATGCCTGGTTGGAGCTGGGGAGCAAATGGAGCCCTGGGCTGGGCATGGAAGCCTCTGCATCATCTGAGTCCAGAACAGAGAATCTCTGTTGGAAGAGCTCCTGGCTTCCCACTCCAGCATGCTTGCCTGGGGAATCCCATGGACAGGGGAGCCTGGTGGGCCACAGGCCGTGGGGTCCCAAAGAGTTGGACATGACTGAGTGGCTAACACAAAATGAGGAGAAACGAGCTTGCAGCATAGGGTGGTCGTGATGACTAAGTGAAGTACCGAATAGGAGGTGCTAAGCACAGTGCCTGGCATGTGAGAGGCGCCACCGTGACGGTTTGTAGCAGTCCTAATAGGATTTAGCGGGGGATTTCTGCAGATCGCTATGTTGTGGCCAGTGGTAGCTTAGGGGTCTTTGTGTTCTACTTGGCTTGAAGGCACGAGCGCTGCCTGGTAGCCCGTTTCACAGGCGGAAGTCGGTTGTGTGATGACTAGCGTTCTGTGGTTATTGGGCGTTGTGTGATGGGATGATTTTCTCGCTTGTGTGCAGACTCCCCAGGGACAGGGCCGGTGGTGTTCCTGTCGGTGGTCTTGGCTCAGAACCTGGCCTGGATCAGGCAGTCAGTACTTTTGCCATTTTTAACAGTTCCTTGACCATAAAGCTTCATTTATCAAGAAGCTTTTGTATCTGTCAGACTGAGATTGGAATCCTGAGCCCTGTTTCTTCTGCTTAATGGCTAGGGCAGGTAAATTACTTCTCCTTTCTGGTCTGTTTCCCCACCTCTCAAACCAGGTAAGAGTTATGCACCTGGTTTCTATTCTGAGGCCAGAGAATTACTCCAGCCTTTCGCCTGTCAGGCCAAGGATGTTCTGTCTCCATCCAGTGGGTCAAAGGTTTCTTCCTGGATACAGCAACTGAGAACCCAGTCTCTTTCCTCAGAGTCTCGAGACATCTACATCTGAAGGAAAAGTCCTCCGAGGCTGATGGGGTCAGAGGTCACCGAGTTCAGAACTGATGATTTGCCATGCATCCGGTCCCATCACTTCATGGGAAATAGATGGGGAACAGTGGAAACAGTATCAGACTTTATTTTTTTGGGCTCCAAAATCACTGCAGATGGTGACTGCAGCCATGAAATTAAAAGACGCTTACTCCTTGGAAGAAAAATTATGACCAACCTAGATAGCATATTCAAAACCAGAGACATTACTTTGCCGACTAAGGTCCGTCTAGTCAAGGCTATGGTTTTTCCTGTGGTCATGTATGGATGTGAAAGTTGGACTGTGAAGAAGGCTGAGTGCTGAAGAGTTCATGATTTTGAGCTGTGTTGTTGGAGAAGACTCTTGAGAGTCCCTTGGACTGCAAGGAGATCCAACCAGTCCATTCTGAAGGAGATCAGCCCTGGATTTCTTTGGAAGGAATGATGCTAAAGCTGAAACTCCAGTACTTTGGCCACTTCCTGCGAAGAGTTGACTCACTGGAAAAGACTCTGATGCTGGGAGGGATTGGGGGCAGGAGGAGAAGGGGATGACCGAGGATGAGATGGCTGGACGGCATCACTGACTTAATGGATGTGAGTCTGAGTGAACTCCAGGAGTTGGTGATGGACAGGGAGGGTTGGCGTGCTGCGATTCATGGGGTCGCAAAGAGTTGGACACGACTGAGCAACTGAACTGAACTGATGACCTCCTTTGAGGAGAGAGAAGGAAACAGCACATGTCTGGAAGGAAGGAAGAAGGGACAGCTTCTTTGTTTCCCTTGGACAAACAAGATTCTCTGAACTTCACATCATCCTGAAAAGTTACCCGCTAATCAAACTCTTTTTTGCACTATTCCCTGCCTAAAAGATTTTTATGACAGAGCTTTTTTACAAAGCAAAAAGTACCTTCTGTAAAGTGAATCATCACTCCTGATATTTCCTTTGTGTAAACCTGACCTTTCTTATGTTGTTTTCTTGCTTTTTTTTTTTTCTTTTTACTTCTATTATTATTTTTATTAACCAAAGGAATGCATGTTCACTACTGAACGGTTAGGAAGTCCAGATGAGCAAAAAAAAAAAAAAGAATAAAAAACCAAGGTCGCCTATAACCTTCCCAGAACCTGGAGATAATCCCTCTGGATGTCGATATTTGATGTATGGATATATTTGATATTTTGATGTATCAGGAGACGTGACGTGCAGAACGTAAAAGTTCACTCATTTCGGAAGTGTTTGCTGGACTTCTACTCTGTACATAGTGTTGGAGAGAAACCAGGGAGCAAAAAATAGATCCCATTCTGCAGGAAGCAATTTATGTAGACAAAAGGAAGGAAAGAAATTGACGTGGAATTGGGACTGAGGAAAAATCTGAAACTCATAGTAAAAGTTGTCGCAAGAGCTCCGTGAGTTTTGACCTGACTCAGGAATGGTTGGGCATGAAGTGGCTGGATGGGGGAGAGGGAGGGTGTATTGACAGCTTCCAGGAGCGCTGATACGTACTGCCCAGAGAAAGTGGTACTGGTTGGTGTCTGTATACTGGGGGGACAAGCACAGAACTGAGCTGAGTTTTTAATTTATTTATTTTTTTGCACGTTGCTATCTAGTTGTTATATTGTTCAACCATTTGTTGAAAGACTGTCCTTTCTCCATTGAATTGCCTTTTTCAAAGATCATTTAACTGTATTTGTGGGTCTTTTCTGAGCTTTCTATTCTGTTCTGCTGATCTGTTTGTCTGTTCTTTCACCAATACCACAACTTGATTGCCATAGTTTTACAGGAAGTCTCGAGGTCAGATAGTGTGAGTTTTTTGCCTTTGTTCTCCTTCAGTGCTCAGCTGGCTACTCTGGTCTTCTGGTCTTTCCATGTATACTTTACCGTTAGTTTGTCAACAGTCATAACATAACTTGCTGGAATTTTGATTGAGATTGTGTTGGTTTCATTGATTAAGTTGACAACCAACATCTTAACAATATTGAGTTTTTCTTTCATGAATATGGAATATTTCTGTATTTATTTAGAGTTTTGTTAATTTATTCCATCACAGTTTTATAGTTTTCATGTATCATTTACGTATTTTGTTAGATTTATACCTAAGTAATGCTTTGGAGGGAATGATGCTGAAGCTGAAACTCCAGTACTTTGGCCACCTCATGCAGAGAGTTGACTCATTGGAAAAGACGCTGATGCTGGGAGGGATTGTGGGCAGGAGGAGAAGGGGACGACCGAGGATGAGATGGCTGGATGGCATCACTGACTCGATGGACGTGAGTCTGAGTGAACTCCGGGAGTTGGTGATGGACAGGGAGGCCTAGTGTGCTGCGATTCATGGGGTCGCAGGGAGTTGGACACGACTGAGCGACTGAACTGAACTGAACTGAATGCTCTCTTTTCTTAATACCAATATAAGTGGTATTGTGTTTTAAATTTAAATTTCCATTTATAATGCCCTGTTTGTACATATAAAAACAATTGACTTTTTAAAATACTACGCTGGGATCCTGCCACCTTCTTATGTTACTTATTCCAGTTTTTTTTTTTTTTTTAATATCGAGGGTTTTCTTCTGGATTTTCGAAACAGCAGTCATGTATATTTGAATAAAGAAAATTTTATTTCTTCCTTCTCATTCTGTGTGCTTTTAATTTACTTTTCTTGTCTTATTGCATTAGTTAGGACTTCCCGTATGATGTTGAGTAGGGATGGAGAAGGGGGCATCCTGGCCTTGTTTCTGGTCTTTCCATCCTTGCCTTGCTTTCAGAGGAAGGCATCTGGTTTCTCACCGTTAGGTATGATCTTAGCTGTAGGTTTTCTGATACATATTCTTCATCAAATTGAGGAAGTTACCCTCTATTCCTAGTTTTCTGAGAGTTTTTTTTTTAAATCATGAATAGGTGTTGGATCTTGTCAGATGCACAGATATTGATATGACAGTGTGATTTTTCTTTCTAGCCTGTAGATGTAATGGATTATGTGAATCGATTTTTCAGTGTTTAAGCCTGCCTTGCATACCTGGAATAAATCTCATCTGGTTATGGTGTATACTTCTTTTTGCTTCCCTGGTGGCCAAGATGGTAAAGAATCCACCTGCAATGCAAGAGACCTGACTTCAGTCCCTGGGTTGGGAAGATCCCCTGGAGAAGGGAATGGCTACCACTCCAGTATTCTGGCCTGGAGAATTCCATGGACAGAGGATCCCAGCAGGCTACAGTCCATGGGGTCGCAAAGAGTTGGACGCGACTGAGCAACTTTCACACATATGCTTCTTTTTATACGTTGTGTTCAACTCAGTTTGCTGATAGTTTATTGGTAGTTTATGCATCAGTGTTCAGGAGAGAATCATTTGTGGTTTTCCTCTCTTGTATTACCTTTATCTGGTCTTGGTGTTAGAGTAATACTGACTTTATATAATGAGTTGAGAAGTGTCCCCTGTGCTGCTTTTTCTTGGAGAAGATTGTAGAGGATTGGTATCATTTCATCCCTAAGTATCAGGACGCACCACTGAAACCATCCGGACCTGGTACTTTTTTTTTTTTTTGAAAGGCTCTTTTTATCGATTCAGTTATACTGTAGCCCACCAGGCTCCTCTGTCCATGGGATTCTCCAGGCAAGAATCCTGGAGTGGGTTGCCATTTCCTTCTCCAGGGGATCTTCCTGACCCAGGGATCGAACCCGGGTCTTCCGCATTGGAGGCAGACACTTTAACCTCTGAGCCACCAGGGAAGCCCATATATATATGTAAATGTATGAAATAGATTATTTGTTTCTCCTTATCTGAATCTTACTAAATTGTGTCCTTCAAGGAATTGGTCCATTTCATTTAAGTTAGATTTATGGGCAAAGAGTTCATAATATTCCTTTTTTATATCCATGAGGTCAATGCTGATAGCCTTTTTCTACTTCAGATATTAGTAATTTGTGTTTCTGTTTTATTGTCTTGGTTATCATGGCTAGCCACATANTGTTTCTCCTTATCTGAATCTTACTAAATTGTGTCCTTCAAGGAATTGGTCCATTTCATTTAAGTTAGATTTATGGGCAAAGAGTTCATAATATTCCTTTTTTATATCCATGAGGTCAATGCTGATAGCCTTTTTCTACTTCAGATATTAGTAATTTGTGTTTCTGTTTTATTGTCTTGGTTATCATGGCTAGCCACATAACTGTGGCTCAGATCATGAACTCCTTATTGCAAAATTCAGACTTAAATTGAAGAAAGTAGGGAAAACCACTAGACCATTCAGGTATGACCTAAATTAAATCCCTTACAATTATACAGTGGAAGTGATAAATAGATTAAAGAGATTAAATCTGATAGACAAAGTGCCTGAAGAACTATGGACGGAGGTTTGTGACGTTGTACAGAAGGCAGTGATCAACACCATCCCCAAGAAAATGAATGCAGACAGGCAAAATGGTTGTCTGAGGAGGCCTTACAAATAGCTGAGAAAAGAGAAGTTAAAGGCAAAGGAGAAAAGGAAAGATATAAGCATCTGAATGCAGAGTTCTAAAGAAGAGCAAGGAGAGATAAGAAAGCCTTCCTCAGTGATCAGTGCAAAGAAAAAGAGGAAAACAACAGAATGGGAAAGACTAGAGATCTCTTCAAGAAAATTAGAGACACCAAGGGAACATTTCATGCAAAGATGGGCACAATAAAGGACAGAAATGGTGTGGACCTAACAGAAGCAGAAGATATTAAGAAGAGGTGGCAAGAATACACAGAAGAACTCTACAAAAAAGATCTTCATGACCCAGATAATCACGATGGTGTGATCACTCACCTAGAGCCAGACATCCTGGAATACGAAATCAAGTGGGCCTTAGGAAGCGTCACTATGAACAAAGTTAGTGGAGGTGATAGATTCCAGTTGAGCTATTTCAAATCCTAAAAGACAAAGCTGTGCAAGTGCTGCATTCAATATGCCAGCAAATTTGGAAAACTCAGCAGTGGTCACAGGACTGGAAAAGGTCAGTTTTCATTCCAATTCCAAAGAAAGGAAATGCCAAAGAATGCTCTGACTACCGCACAATTGCACTCATCTCACATGCTAGCAAAGTAATGCTCAAAATTCCCCAAGCCAGGCTTCAACAGTACATAATCTGTGAACTTCCAGATGTCCAAGTTGGATTTAGAAAAGGCAGAAGAACCGAGATCAAATTGCCAACATCTGTTGGATCATTGAAAAAGCAAGAGAATTCCAGAAAAACATCTGCTTCTACATTATCGATTACGTCAAAGCCTTTGACTGTGTAGATCACAACAAACTAGAAGATTATTCAAAAGATGGGAATACTAGACCACCTGACATGCCTCCTGAGAAATCTGTATGCAGGTCAAGAAGCA
>SJYX01008889.1:232964-253362 GCA_006410675.1 Oreotragus oreotragus
AAAAGATGGGAATACTAGACCACCTGACATGCCTCCTGAGAAATCTGTATGCAGGTCAAGAAGCAGCAGTTAGAACTGGACATGAAACAGCAGACTGGTTTCAAATAGGGAAAGTCGAGTACATCAAGGCTGTATATTGTCACCCTGCTGAAATGCCAGGCTGGATGAAGCACATGCTGGAATCAAGATTGCTGGGAGAAATATTAATAACCTCAGATATGCAGATGACACCACCCTTATGGCAGAAAGTGAAGAAGAACTAAAGAGCCTCTTAATGAAAGTGAAAGAGGAGAGTGAAAAAGTTGTCTTAAACTCAACATTCAAAAAATGAAGATCATGTCATCTAGTCCCCCATTCATGGCAAATACATGGGGAAACAATCGAAACAGTGAGAGACTTTATTTTGGGGGGCTCCAAAATCACTGCAGATGGTGACTGCAGCCATGAAATTAAAAGATGCTTGCTTCTTGGAAGAAAAGCTATGACCAACCTAGACAGCATATTAAAAAGCAGAGACGTTACTTTGCCAACAAAGGTCTGTCTAGTCAAAGCTATGGTTTTTCCAGTGGTCATGTATGGATGTGAGAGTTGGACTATAAAGAAAGCTGAGCACCAAAGAATTGATGCTTTTGAACTGTGGTGTTGGAGAAGACTTTTGAGAATCCCTTGAACTGCATGGAGATCAACCAGTCCATCCTAAAGGAAATCAGTCCTGAATATTCATTGGAAGGAGTGATGCTGAAGCTGAAACTCCAATACTTTGGCCACCTGGTGCAAAGAACAGACTCATTGGAAAAGACCCTGATGCTGGGAACAATTGACGGCAGGAGGAGAAGGGGATGACAGAAGATGAGATGGTTGGATGGTATCACTGACTCAATGGACATGAATTTGAGCAGGCTCTGGGGTGGTGATGAACATGGAAGCCTGGTGTGCTACAGTCCATGGGGTCACAAAGAGTCGGACATGACTGAGCAACTGAACTCAACTGATCATGGCTAGAGGTTTATCAGTTTTATTGGTCTTTTCAAACAGTCTTTGCTTTCATTACTTTTTGCTATTGATTTCCAGTTTGTAGTTTCATTGATTTCCGCTCTAGTATTTCTTTTCTTATGATTGTTTTAAGTTTATACTGTTCTACTTTCTCTAGTTTCCTAAGATGAATGCATATATGAATGATTTTAGATCAAGCTTTTTTCTAGTATATGTATTCAGTTCTATAAAATTCCCTCTAAGCACTGCATTCACTGTGTTCCACAAATTCTGCTGCTACTGCTGCTAAGTCACCACAGTCGTGTCTGACTCTGTGTGACCCCATAGACGGCAGCCCACCAGGCTCCCCCGTCCCTGGGATTCTCCAGGCAAGAACACTGGAGTGGGTTGCCATCTCCTTCTCCAATGCATGAAAAAGAAAAGTGAAAGTGAAGTCGCTCAGTCTGTCCGACTGTCAGTGACCCCATGGACTGCAGCCCACCAGGCTACTCTGTCCATTGGATTTTCCAGGCAAGAGTACTGGGGTGGGGTGCCATTGCCCTCCCCGCCACAAATTCTAATAATTGTGTTTTCATTTTCATGTAGTTAAAAATATTTAAAAATTTCTCTTGAGACTTCCACTTTGACCCATGTGTTATTTAGAAGACTCTTGTTTAATCTCCAAATATTTAAGTTTTCCATCAATATTTCCAGAAAATATTTTGAAGTTTGACTACAGTTTTCTATTATTTATTTCTGATTAAATCCATTGTGGTCTGAGAGCATATTTTGTATGGTTTCTGGTTGTTGTTTTTTTTCACTTGTTAAGGTGTGTTTTAGTTTAGAATATGATCTGTTTTGGTGACTGTTTTATGTGAGCTTGAGAAGAATGTGTATTCTGTTGTTGGATGAAGTAGTCTGTAAATGTCAGGTAGAGCCTGCTGGTTGATGGTGCTGTTCAGTTTAGCGGTATCCTTATTGGTATTAGGCCTCACTTTGTAGTTCTGTCAGTTTCGCCTCAGATATTTTCATGCTGTGTTTTTAAGTGCACGTATGTTAGAGATGCTCATGTCTTGCAGAACTGACCCCTTTGTCATTACATAATTCTCCTTTTTATTCCTGTTTTTCTTGCTCTGATTCTTGCTGTGTCTGAAATTAATATAGCTACTCTAGATTTCTCTTAATTTGTTTTAGCATGGTATATTTTCCCCCTATATGCTTACTTTTAATCTACATATATATATATTTATATCAATGTTTAAAATGGATTTTGTGTTTAGTATACAAAATATAGTTGGATCTGGAGTGGTTTTTTTTTAGTCTGTTCTGATAATCTCTGTCTTTTAATCAGTATATTTAGGCCATTCATATTTAAAGTGATTATTCATATGTACCATATTTGGAACTGTTTTCTGTTTGTTGTCCTTGAGTTTTTCTTTTTTGTCTTTTCCTTTTTTTTGCCTCCTCTGGTTTTAACTGAGCATTTTATATGATTCTACATTCTCCCCTCTCATAGCATCTGAAGTCCTTAAATTTTTTTTTTAGTGATTGCCCACGACTTTGCAATGTACATTAACATTTACTCTTAAGTCCATTTTAAAATAACACTGTTCTGCTTCAGGTAGTGCAGGTATCTTATAACAGGATTCCTAGTTGTTCCCTCCCAGCTCTTGTGAGGATGAGATGGTTGGATACCGACTCAGTGAACATGAGCTTGAGCAAATTCCAGGAGATAGTGAAGGACAAGGAAGCCTGGCACGCTGTGGTCCATTGGGTCACAAAGAATCAGACACGACTTAGCAACTCAACAACAGTAATCTCTTATGAAGCTGCTGTTATTCATCTCACTAATTCACAAGTTAAGAACTGTACAGAAAAGATCTTCACGACCCAGATAATCATGAGGATGTGATCACTAATCTAGAGCCAGACATCTTGGAATGTGAAGTCAAGTGGGCCTTAGAAAGCAACACTAAGAACAAAGCTAGTGGAGGTGATGGAATTCCAGTTGAGCTGTTTCAAATCCTGGAAGATGATGCTGTGAAAGTGCTGCACTCAATATGCCAGCAAATTTGGAAAACTCAGCAGTGGCCGCAGGACTGGAAAAGGTCAGTTTTCATTCCAATCCCAAAGAAAGGCAATGCCAAAGAATGCTCAAACTACCGCACAATTGCACTCATCTCACACGCTAGTAAAGTAATGCTCAAAATTCTCCAAGCCAGGCTTCAGCAATATGTGAACCGTGAACTCCCTGATGTTCAAGCTGGTTTTAGAACAGGCAGAGGAACCAGAGATCAAATTGCCAACATCCGCTGGATCATGGAAAAAGCAAGAGAGTTCCAGAAAAACATCTATTTCTGCTTTATTGACTATGCCAAAGCCTTTGACTGTGTGGATCACAATAAACTGTGGAAAATTCTGAAAGAGATGGGAATACCAGACCACCTAACCTGCCTCTTGAGAAATCTGTATGCAGGTCAGGAAGCAACAGTTAGAACTGGACATGGAACAACAGACTGGTTCCAAATAGGAAAAGGAGTACGTCAAGGCTGTATATTGTCTCCCTGCTTATTTAACTTATATGCAGAGTACATCATGAGAAACGCTGGACTGGAAGAAACACAAGCTGGAATCAAGATTGCCGGGAGAAATATCAATAACCTCAGATATGCTGATGACACCACCCTTATGGCAGAAAGTGAGGAGGAGCTAAAAAGCCTCTTGATGAAAGTGAAGGAGGAGAGCGAAAAAGTTGGCTTAAAGCTCAACATTCAGAAAACGAAGATCATGGCATCCGGTCCCATCACTTCATGGGAAATAGATGGGGAAACAGTGGAAACAGTGTCAGACTTTATTTTTTTGGGCTCCAAAATCACTGCAGATGGTGACTGCAGCCATGAAATTAAAAGACGCTTACTCCTTGGAAGAAAAGTTATGACCAACCTGGATAGTATATTCAAAAGCAGAGACATTACTTTGCCGACTAAGGTCCGCCTAGTCAAGGCTATGGTTTTTCCTGTGGTCATGTATGGATGTGAAAGTTGGACTGTGAAGAAAGCTGAGCGCCGAAGAATCGATGCTTTTGAACTGTGGTGTTGGAGAAGACTCTTGAGAGTCCCTTGGACTGCAAGGAGATCCAACCAGTCCATTCTGAAGGAGATCAACCCTGGGATTTCTTTGGAAGGAATGATGCTAAAGCTGAAACTCCAGTACTTTGGCCACCTCATGCGAAGAGTTGACTCATTGGAAAAGACGCGGATGCTGGGAGGGATTGGGGGTGGGAGGAGAAGGGGACGACAGAGGATGAGATGGCTGGATGGCATCATGGACTCGATGGACGTGAGTTTGAGTGAACTCCGGGAGATGGTGATGGACAGGGAGGCCTGGCGTGCTGCGATTCATGGGGTTGCAAAGAGTCGGACATGACTGAGCGACTGAACTGAACTGAATTCACAAGTTATAGTTGTCAATATATTGTTTTCTTACTATTTTGAACAAAGTTATCTACTAGGTAACTTAAGAATAAGAAAAATAAAAATTTTATTTGACTTTCGTTTTTTCCTTCTCCCACACCGTCCCTTTCTTTGTCTATGTTGAGTTTCTGACCTGTTATTTTCCTTCTCTCTGAAGAACTTTTAACATTTCTTTTAGGGATCTACTGGTGACAGATTTCCTTACATTCTTGTCTGTATTTCTTCTTCACTTAATCTTACTAGATACAGGTTACTGAGTTGGTAGTTGTTTTCTTTCCACACTGTGAGTATTTCACTCCGCTTTTTCTTGCGTGCATGGTGTTTGGTGAGAGCTCCAGGGTGATTCTTATGTTTGTTACTCTATAGATAAGCAGGCTTTTCTTACTGTTGTTCATTTGTTTCTAATGACTTCTGGCTGCTTTCATGATTTCCTCTTTGTCTTTTGAATCTGATCTGCCAGTGTGTAGATGTGTAGATTTTTTGTCTCTAACTTTGCTTGTTGCTCTCTGAGCTTTCTGGATTTGTGGTTTAGTGTCTTGTCGTTAATTTTGGAAGACGCTCAGACATTATTATATCAAAGATTTCTTTTGTTTTCCTTTTCTTTCTTCTCCTGACATTCTCATTATGTATATGTTACACCTTTTGTAATTATCCTATAGTTCTTGGACATTCACCTTCTTCTTCTTTTTTTTTTATATATTCTTTCTTGTCTTTGCTTTATCATTTTGAGAACTTTCAGTTTCTGGCATTTGCTTTTGATTCTTTGTTAGTTTCCATCTCTTTGCTTACATTGCTGTTCATTTTTATGTGTTGTCCACCTTTTCCATTTTTAGCCCTTAGTATATTAATCATAGTTGTATTAAATTCCTGGCTTGCAAATTCTAAAATCTGTTTTGTATCTGAGTCTGACTATGATGCCTGCTGTGTCTCTTTAGACTTGTCTTTTGCCCTCTAATTCTTGATTGAGAGCCAGACATGATATAACTAGTTGCAGGAACTGAGGTAATCAGCGTTTTAGTTGGAGGGTTTATGTCTCTCTGGTTAGGAGCTAGGCTGTGCTAACAATTTGCTATAATTGTAGGTGTCAGAGGCTAAACTTTCCTCTGGTGGCCTTGCTTTTCTCTTCCCTGTAGCTTTCAGGTTTCCTTTGAGACCGCTTAAGTAGAGTCTGAACCTTGCAGGTCTTTTAGCTATAATCCTCTGTTAATTGTTCAGGAGCCCCACTGATGTGGTGGTGAGGTGTGGGGACGGGAGAAGCGCTTTAGACTCTTGTGATTACTGTTCAGTCTTTTAGGGGGCCTGGATCCCTGGCCTGTGACCTCAACAAGTGCTTCTCTATTGTTTTCCTCTTTAGGTCAGACGGGAAGGTCAGAGGGGACTGGATTTGGGTATTCCCCTGCCCTGATATCAGTTAGCTCCTTGTAGAACTCACTTTGGTTAAACTCCATAAATATTTTCCCTAGAGGGTAGGCCTTTGTTAAATAGCACGGAATGTTCTGGGTATATTTAAAAATTGTTCCTTTTCACCAAGAGGAGAACTTTCTTCCGTCTTAAAACCCTGAGAAGCTGGTAAGGCTCCTGGAGATAAAACTCAGGAGGGAGTTGCAACCCCCAGGAGTTTTTTTCTCCCTCAAGCCCGTCTGTGCTCATTACCCCCAACTCCTACCAGCTTCTGGCTCCAGGGGGCAGCTTCAGCTCGTGGCAAGCTAGGAGTCTCTTTATTCATCTTTCTCTCCAGATTTCAGGGCCTGGAGATCTCTGTTCTCCGATGGCCTAAGATAAGTTATTGATCTTTCAGTTTGTCTAGCTTCTCTCTTAAAAGAGATTTGTCTATTTATTTAGCAGCTTCGGGTCCTAGTTGCGGCATGTGGGATCTTTCGTTGCCGCACAGACGCTAGCTGTGATGCGCAGGCTCAGTAGCTGTGGTTGCCAGGTTTAGTTGTTCTGTGGCATGTGGGATCTCAGTTCCCTGGCCAGGAATTGGACCCGCGTCACCTGCATTGTGAGGAGGATTCTTAACCACTGGACCAGCAGGAAAGTCCTTAGCTTCTCTCTTGTGAACCTTTCCAAGTTGAAGTGGAAACCAGAAGTTCTTATCATCTCATTCTTTATCTCTTCGTATTTCAGTTTGGGTATCGTGTAACCTACCTTCCAACTCAGTGATTCTTTCCTCAGCTGTGTCCGCTCTGCTGAGGAGCCTGTCAAAGGCATTCTTCATTTTTGTTGCTCTGTATTCGGTTTCTAGCATTTTTCTTAAGAGTTTTGATTTCTCCTTTTATGTCACCCGTTTGTTTTTACATATTATCTATTTTTTTTTCTGTTAGAGCCCTTAACGTATTAATCATAGTTACTTTAAATGACAATTCAAAACCCGTGTCATATCTGTATCTGATTCTGATGCTTACTTTGTCTCTCCAGACTATTTTTTCTTGCCTTCTAGCATGTCTTATATTTTTTTGTTAAGAGCCAGACATGATGAATTTAATAAGAACTGAGATGGTGAGAATTTTAGTGTGAAACTTGGTTTTTATGGCTATGTGATGTTACTGGACCACATTTAATGTTTGTTGTACCTATAGATGGGCTTCCCAGGTGGCACTAGTTAGTAAAGAACCTGCCTGCCAATGCAGGAGACGTAAGGGACTCGGGCTTGATCCCTGGGTTGGGAAGATCCCCAGGAGGAGGGCATGGTGACCCACTCCAGTATTCTCTACTGGAGAATCCCATGGACAGAGGAGCCTGAGGCTACAGTCCACAGAGTCACACAGTCAGACACACGTGTACCTGTAGATGCCAGAGGTTTTGCCTCCCTCCTTGTTTATCCCCCCTCCGCTCTTCCTGTTGTCTTTGGGTTTCCCTAAGAACTCCTTCTTAGATAGAATTTGTGTCCTGCAGCTCTCAGTTGCAATCCACTATTGTCATGCTCTCGTCTTTACGATGTGGTGGTAAGTTGTTAGGGAGAGGATTAAATTTTAGGATTAAAGCTCTCACTAGTTTTTTTAGTGGGCCTGACCTCTAGAAGAGTTTGTGAGCCTTTTCCTTCTCTCCCCTTAGATAAGACGGGATGGTTATTAAAGGGGCTGATGTGGTTCCATTGCCCTTCCCCCAGGTCAGATAGGACTTTCCGGGTGGCTAAGCAGTAAAGAATCCACCTGCTTGTGCGGGAGATGCAGGAGATGTGGGTTTGATCTCTGGGTCAGGAAGATTCCGTGGAGGAGGAAGTACCCACTCCCGTATTCTTGCCTGCAGAATCCCATGGACAGAGGAGAGTGCACAGCACAGTAGTTCAGATAAGCCTATGAGAAGTACTTCTTCTGGAGGACAGGCTTTTTGTTCTAGAGAACAGAGAGTTCTGCACTGTTTCAAAAATGGTTCCCCTTCTCCCAAAAGTATGAACCTATTGAGGCTCCCACAAAATCGTGGCTCCCCTGAGACTGGGTCCCCAGGGGTCCCGGAACAGTGGACACTCAGCTTCCAGCAATTAGGCAGTTATGGTTAAAGTGACCCACCGGTTACGGCCTGTAGCTCTGTGGCTGTTCCCAGCAAGCTGTACTTCTCCGTATTTGCTTGTCTGTCCAATTGTCAGAGTTGATGGTTTGCTGTGTGACCTTGGGTCTCCATTCACAGAAAGTTGTGGGTTTCAGTTTGTTCATCTTTTTTCTTCTTAGAAGAGTGGGAGAGATGACTTCTGTGCTCTTTACATATGGAAGCTAAAACCGAAAGTCCCCACCTGGTGGCTTTTGTCAGTTTTGTTCTCTGATGTCATAGCGGTGCTGGAGGACTTGGTGCCCTTCGGTTTTCTGGGTGATGGGGGCACAGTGAGGGGCCAGGGCAGGTCATAACTCTGTTGCCTTCCCTCTTCCTCTTGGCCCTGTCTGGCTGGACTAGACAGTCACAGTCTGTGGTTTGGTTAGTGCTTCTGCCTCTCATTTAGGGAATGAACGGTGGTAAACCAAGTTGGGCTGAGAGTCCTGTGTTCAGGGGTGAGCTGTGCTCTCTGGGCCTCAGTTTTTCCACCTGTGCAGTGGGGAGAGGGTGGAAGCCCTTCTAGCACAGCATGCTCCTGTGAGAATGACACTAGCTTTAGTTGATGCATAGCCTGAGCGGAGGGAATGATTCTGTAATGACCGTGTGTTTTAAGGAAGTATTTCCAGATGCCAGCTTTGCCTTTGGTGTTATTGTTAACTAGTAAAAAGGCTTCCTAAAAGAAAGAGTGGAGACAGCAGTCATGTGCAGGCAAATGAATAACCAGTAACTCAGAGCAAGTTTATCTTGGACTTTTCTTCCTATGATGAGTGTTTTTTAAAAAGCATTTCCTCTGATAACAGGCCTGGCTTACGGGGCTTCCACGCCTTGTGTTTCCAGGGTGCGATAAACCAGTGACCTTCATTCATTCCTCCTTATTTGCACAGGAGACTTAGTGTTACACATTCTCTGTGGGTTCTGAAGCCAAAATGGGGAAATTGCTTTCCTTTTGGAAAGCTGAAATATGAGGGGGAGAGGAATGGAAATATATGTTGGGGTTAACGTTTGTAAATTCTCTTACATATGATGTATTTGGGGCGGGAAAAGCGTTGCATATGTTCTCCTTGCTCATAAAAACATCCATGCATTTAAAACCGCAGTTAGTTTAAGTCATTATTCCAATTCTACTCTCTATGAGTTTCCTTTAAAATTAAAAAAAAAAATTTGGACATGCACTGAACCTAATGATGGTGAGCTTTGTGATTTCAGGGATTCCCTATTTTTTAAAAAAACCTGTTCCAAAGAAGCAGATGGGTCCCTGAGTAGACAAGACATTATTGCCGTTTTAGCAGAGCAAACTCAGAGGCATAATTTTCACTCTGTATCCCAGCACCTAGCATGGTGCATGCAAAGAGAAAGTGTTTGTTGAGAGAGTTGGTGAATATAGTAATGTACCCACATGTCAGTCTATCAGAGCTTGACAAGAAGATGCCCACAAGCAGAGCAGGCCTGATTCCGTGCCCTCCTTGCTCAGGCCTCTCACCTTTCTCATCTTTGGGCGACAGTGGTACGTGCTAGTATCTCTGGTGTTGGTATTGAACTGCTGCTTTCTTAAGCTGAAGATGGATGCTGACTCAACAGGGTCAGTTTTCACATACAGTTATTTGTCTTGCCTGGATTTTAGCCTTGTTTGGGTAGGCAAGGGAAGTAGAGGCCAGATAATCACTGGCATATATTTGACATTAAAATATATGTCCAGCTTTCCCCTCCTCTCCCCCCAAATCAAAATCCTGGGGGCAATAGGGAATTTTGCTTTCTTAAGATAAAATTCAACAAAATTACTAGATTTAGAAGGAATAGGGTAGGTTGTGGAGTTGAGAACACAACTCTGGCTCCCTTCTTAGGCCTTGAGTAAGGACAGAGAGATGCTGAGAGATGCAGTGAGCAGAAGTAGCCGGGAGTTGTGAACTGACTCAAAGGGGAGCCCCATTCAGTCATTAATTCAGCAGTCACCAAGCACCTGTGTGTGCTCAGCACAGGTGAGCAAGGTGGTCACTTCTGTCGGGGACCACACACAAGTCAGAGTGATTGTCAGTTTGGGAGCACAAACTTAGGTGTCAACAAGGGCTTCCTGGGTGAAGGAGTGTTTAACTCTGGCTCCCTTCTTAGGCCTTGAGTAAGGACAGAGAGATGCTGAGAGATGCAGTGAGCAGAAGTAGCCGGGAGTTGTGAACTGACTCAAAGGGGAGCCCCATTCAGTCATTAATTCAGCAGTCACCAAGCACCTGTGTGTGCTCAGCACAGGTGAGCAAGGTGGTCACTTCTGTCGGGGACCACACACAAGTCAGAGTGATTGTCAGTTTGGGAGCACAAACTTAGGTGTCAACAAGGGCTTCCTGGGTGAAGGAGTGTTGCAGATTGAGTAGGAGGTTTCTGATGAATAGGAAAGGAACCTTGAGGCAGCAGGAACAGCATGTGCTAAGGCTCAGAGGCAAGTGAGCAGACAGCGCATTCAAAGATCTGATGGTGTGGTTGGTAGAGGGGGATGTTCAGAGCCCAGAGGGGCAGGTTGTAAGACACATTTCATGCCTGGTGGAGGAGCTGGGACTTCATCTGAGAACGGTGAGGTGTCAGGGGTAGTTTGGGTTCAAGAATGACCTGGTCAGACCCATGGTTTAGATCTGTGCTGGCTGGCACAGCAGCCATTCGCCACATGTGGCTGTTAGGCCTCTGAAACGTGGCTAATCCAAGTTCAGATGTGCTCTAAGATATACACCCGTTTTCAAAGGCATAGCATGAAACTGAGATAGCGCATGAATAGTTCTTTCAGAGTTGATGTCACACTCAAAAAACATTATGGGTGTATTGGGTTAAATAACACATAGATTATGTTACAATTAATTCTGTTTCTTTTTAAAAGGCGGCTGCTGGAAGATTAAAAATCACGTGTGAGGCTCACGTTATATATCCGGTGGACAGTGCTCTTCCTTACTTGCTGGGTTGATGGGAAGCTATTTAGTGTGTCAGTTGATTTGTTCATTTGTGAATTCATTTATTCAGCACATTTGTATCTATTTATAGATCACCTCCTGGAGGAGGGCATGGCAAGCCACTGCAGTATTCTTGTGTGGAGAATCCCCATGGACAGAGGAGCCTGGAGAACTATGGTTTTTGGAGTCGCAAAGAGTCAGACACGACTGAGCAACTAAGCACACAGCACACAGATCACCTACTATGGTCCAGGGGTGATTGTAGGCATTGGGGAAACAGCAGTGAATAAGGCAAGGCCCTGGCCCTCACAGAGACTTAATAACTATGATAAATAAGTAATGGCATCCAAATAATGTTCAGTGGCATGAAGAGGAATGAAATGCCATACACTTGGGATACTGTGGTAATATACAGGGAATGGGGTCTAGGGAGCTCTGAGATTGGATCCGGAAAGACAAGCAGAGGCTGGAATGGAATGAGAAAACAAACCTTGTGACTGATGGGGAAAAACAGTCTAGGTGGAGGAAACCGTGAGTGCGAAGGCCCTGGGGTAGGAATGAGTGTGGTGTGTTGGAGAAACAGTAAAGGCAACTGCGAATGGTTGGAGGAAGTGAGGGGTGCAGTGAGATGACCCAGCCAGATAGACAGGGTCAGCTGGATCCTGGAGGATCGCCTAGCAGGCCTCCATGAAGGGGATGGAAGGTTCTTATAAGGTTTTGTACTGGGTTGTTCACAGGAATCGATTGGCGTTTTTTAAAGGATTCCCTAGGCTGCCGGGAGGGAAAGAATGGACGTGAGAAGACTGGCTGGGATACTTAGAGGTAGTCTAGGTGAGAGGAGATGCTGGTTGGGAGGGTGGGGGAGAGGTGATGGAGAGACGCTGACGAGGGATCAGAGGTGGGATGAATCTTGATATCAGAATCAGTGGGACTTGGCACCAGTTGGGTGCCAAGTGGGAGGGAAAGCAGAGAGAATCAAAGCTGACTTCAGCCTAGATGTTTGCTGGAGCGCTGTGTGCTGGTAGCATTACTGCCCGGGGGTTGAGACCCGGGAAGGAGCAGGTCATGCTGGGGTGGGGATAGGAAATGGGACCCTTTAGACTTGTGAAGTGTAGGATGCCTCTGAGATAGGTAAGTGGCCGGATAGAAGAATCTGGAGTTCAGATGAGCAGTGATCAGAGTTGAATATTAAATCGGTGATTCGTCAGTATGTAGATAGCATTAGACTCTGGGACTTCCTGAGGTCACCTACGAAGTGAGTGTAGGGAGAGAGAGTCCCGAAACTGAGCCCCTTACTTGGGAAGGGACGGGGTGGGCAGGGGTGCAGCCCAGGGGACAGCCCATGAGGTGGGAGCAAACCAGGAGGTGAGAGGTCTTCAAAGCCAAGAAGAGAGTTTCAGGAAGGAAGGAGAGAGAACCGTGCTAGCTAAGATGAGGGTTGAGGGAGGTCCACTGGGCTCGCTGTGACAGCGAGAGGGTCAGTCACTGATGACCCTGGGGAGAGGGATTTCGGTGGCATGCTGGGGGCCATGGTAGCTGATCAGAGTGGCATGGGACTCGAAAGAATGGGAGTGAGGAGGTGGAGCTGGAGAGCTTGGACCAGAGTGAGGGATTTTGCTTCAAAGGGGGCAGAGTTAGGAGGAGAGAATGTGGGCCCGGGTGCTGGTATGTGTGCCTGTTCTGTGCTGTGGGCAGATTCTGGTGGAGAAGGGAAGACCGTTCTGGGAGGGGGTGGGTGCATGGGGAGTTACCGGGGCAGTGACCTTAGTTTGGGAAGAGGGGATGGGACCCAGCGTGGAGTGAGGGCTCAGCTTGGGCTGGTGTAACAGGCAGGAAAATGGGACTCTTCAGTCCGGACGGAGCAGCCTGACAGGTTCGGGGATGGAAAGATGAGCCCTTTTCTTCTGATTGCTTTTTTCTTTCTCAGAGAAAGGAGTTGTCAGTGGAGAGAAAGCAGGTTGTTTGAGGTTTGAGGAGAAAGCGGAAAGTCTCACGTGCTCATCTAGGAGAGTGAATTGAGGAGGGAAATGGTTGGGCTGTAGTAAGGACCCACTTGAGGTTTGTGGTCATAAGTTTAAAATGGGACAATCCGCGTGGTTGTGTGCGTTCCTCCAGCACGAGGTGTGTGAGCAGTTGCCTTGGGGTTTTGCCAGGGAGTGAAAGGCTAGAGCGAGCTGGAGAGTTGAAAGATTGTGCCGGAGTGAGGGTGATCGGCATGGGCCTGGTCTTGGCCGGGGAAGGATGGCAGTGACACAGGAGAGACAGGGTGGTAGGTGGGAGGTCCCACTGGGGCAAGGACTCAGGGCAGGAACCCTGAGTCTGGGCCCTGGATGTTGGAGGTTAGGATGCTCCAGGTGCTTTGTAGGTGACCTACACTCACTTCGTAGGTGACCTACACTTACTTCGTAGGTGTCATTGACAAGGGCAAGGTCAAGGTGTGAGTGAGGGGGCGGGTAGTTGGGCTGGTGGCAGGGAGGTGAATGGAAGGCCCCTGGAGGAAAAAGAGATTAAAGAACAGATTGGCCAGAGTCACAGGGGCTGTTCTGAAGGCCGGGTAATGACGGAGGGAAGACAGGGAGCCTGGGCTGATGTCTTCAGCACGAGGTGTCTGTGGAGACGCCACCAGGAGAGCTGGTGGCAGGGGCTGCCTGAGCTGGGTGTTTCAGTATTGCTCCCAAGTTCAAAGGGGGGCTGGATGGGAGATGCCCTGGAGCTGGCCGCATAGCGAGGAGGACTCCCACAGACCGAGCCAGCCCACCCCAGGCCCGCCTTGGCTCTGCATCAGTGTTTGCCATTGGGCAGGTGGCTTCCTCATCTGAAAAGTGGGGTGACTCACTGCACTGGCCTCATCCATCCACTGCAAGGATTAACTGGACAGAATACATGCAGCATGGTTAGGCCCAGCGCTTGGTTTATGGTACGTGCCAGGGACCAGTAACTGTTTTCTCCCAAACAGAACTGTCCTTAAATGAGGACAGTTTGTTCCCAGAGAGGGAGGGATCTGTCAATGTGCTCCCCTGAAGTGGGATTGTTGGAATGAGACTGCAGCCTCCCAAGGGCACTTTGAAGGTCACCATACGCCAGGCCCATGGGTGAAGCATGGTTCTCTAGGCACAGAGTGTAGATAATGATACAAGCTGGATTAAGTTAATTCCTGAGCAGAGTGTGACTCGTGCGACAAGAGTCAGGGAGCCCTTGGCTCTGAGGATGCTCTTGGCCTTGGCCTGAGCGTGGAGAGACTGGGGCCGCTGGGGTATCCTATTTGTAGAGCCCTTTATGCTTTATAAGCTCATTTGCTACGGCACCTCTGTGAAAGCCGTGGCAGCATGAACAGAAGAATGGAGCTCAGAACGGTTGAGCCGGAGCCAGCATCCCTTACCAGCTCAAGCCCTCCCCAAGTGCAGGTGTGAGCAGCCTCAGACCCAGGACATGGTTTTATGAATGGCCACAAGGCTGGGTGGCTGGTCAGGGCTGAGGGGACATGTGTGCAGGTGGCCTGGCTGGAGCCCCTGTGGCTGCTGTGGGGCTGTCACCAACGTGCCCTGCCTGGTGGGAAGCTGCTTTGGGGCCCAGACCCTGGGGAGGAGAGCTTGGCGGCCCATGCCCCTGTGGAAGCAGGTGGACTCCTCCCAGCCTCCACCATGGCCGACTGGGCAGGATCACGAGGGCGTGTCTTTCTAGGAGCGCATGTGGGAGCCGCCAGTCCCCAGGAGGGGATACAGCTAGTGGCCTCTGGCTGGCTTCCCGCAAGGCTGCACTGGGATGAGGGTTGTTCACAGGCAAAGAAGCACCGCCTGCCGTCTGCCTGGCTCTGGAAACACCCAGTGCTGTGCCCAAGATCTGTCTCCATGTTGCTTCACCCCAGAAAAGGAGCAGGGCCCCAGGACTGGGGTTGGAAACCTTGGTTTCAGTCTCCCACTTCCTGGCTGCCTCACCTTTGGACAGAGAGTTCTTTCTGGGCTTCTCTGTTCCTTCTGAAAGAAGAGGGGGTGTTGAAGCCCCCCCGACCTCCTCGCATCTCCTCCTACCCTAGTCAGTCTTGATTGGTTTCATCCATAATTACGGCTGTTCATTTCTCTCCATCAGTGGTCCCCAACCTCTTCGGCACCAGGGTCAAGGTGAGAGGTTGGTTTTAGGAGGATTCAAGCGCATTACATGTGTTGTGGACTTTATTTCTGTTACTATTACATCAGCTCCACCTGCGATCATCAGCCATTAGGTCCTGGAGGTTGGGAAGTCCTGCTCTAAACCGCTAGTTCTTTGAGCACGGGGTGAAGTCGCACTGCCCTCTGTGTCCCCAGGACCTGGCACATAGAAGCTGCTCCACAAATGTTCGCTGAGTGGATCACATGCACATTACTTGTGGTCCTGGGTACTCCATCACTTGGGGGCTCAGCTGCTGGAGCAGAAGCAGATGGGGCCTGTTTTGCCTAATATTCCAGGGAAGGAGGTGGTTGACTTGAAACCACAGGCTGGGATTCTTTCTCCAACTCCAGGGCAAGCCTCACTTGCAGAACCCAACACATGGAGCACTCATAGGAAAGGCAGTACAAGTAGGTGGTCAAGGACCAGACTCTGTAGGCAGACAGACCTGGATTCAAATCCCAACTCTGCCAGACCAGCTGTTACCTTGAACAACCCTTTTCCAGAATCTGAGCCTGTGCCTCAGCTCAAAAACAGGAATAGAAAAACCTGCCTCATGATGGTGGTGTGCCAATTAAATCAAATAAGTGACATGCCTACTATGGAGACAATAGAAAAAGATAGCTTGTTGTTGTTAGGAGTAGTAAATATTTGTTGAAATATAGAATGAGGATCCTCTGGAACCTTTTGGAATCTGGCTACTCCTTGATTTTCTTTGGCTTGCTGTGTGTAAAATGCAAGAACTGGGGAATTTTTCTGCCTTGAGCAGCATAGAAAGATGGGTATTGGTGCAGACTCTGGATTTGGGAAGGTGTCTTGGACCTGTGACCAAAGCTTCTCTCTGAACCTCATCTGTGTACTGGGAATAATAGCACCTATGTCATCGGGTTGTTCTAAAGGATCAGTTGAGATACTATGTGTACAGAATGCTTAGAGCCTAGCAGATTGGTAAGTATTATATTAATTTTTGTCATTGTTTTATTTTCTGAAGAGCTTGCCTGGTGGCTCAGACAGTAAAGAATCTGCCTACAATGCAGGAGACCTGGGTTCTATCCCTGGGATGGGAAGATCCCTTGGAGAAGGAAATGGCAACCCACTCCAATATTCTTGCCTGGAAAATCCCATGGACAGAGGAGCCTGGCTGGCNAAGAGCTTGCCTGGTGGCTCAGACAGTAAAGAATCTGCCTACAATGCAGGAGACCTGGGTTCTATCCCTGGGATGGGAAGATCCCTTGGAGAAGGAAATGGCAACCCACTCCAATATTCTTGCCTGGAAAATCCCATGGACAGAGGAGCCTGGCTGGCTGCAGTCCATGGGGTCACAAAGAGTTGGACATGACTGAGTGACTTTCACTTTCTTTCCTTCTTTTTCTACTTTATTTTCTGAAGATGCTTAAAAATACCTCCAATATTATTTTTAAAAGACCTCCTGTATTTATTTAGTATTTTCTTTTCCTGTTTTGCTATTTAATCCTTCTGGCATTTATTTTTATATATTTTCCCCACTCTTATCTATTTCTAAATTTTATTTATTTGTTTTTGCCACATCTGATTTTATTTAATAAAACTTGACAGAGTTGAGACCCCCTTCTCCAGGGTCAGTCCACTCCCTGTCCAGAGGTACCAGGAATCTACAATTTGGTGTTTATAATTCCCAGACATGTTTATAATAATGCTGTATAAGGATGAAACCACAACTATCCCAAGGGATCTTGCAACTTACATTTTTCTTTTTAAAAACTTATTTTGTCATAATTTTAGGCTTATAGAAAAGTTTACAACTAGTGCAAAGAATTTCTGTATCATTTTCACTCCAGTTCCCCCAAAATTAACATTCTCAGGCTTACTTTCCTGCCCCCTCACTCTGGCCACCCCCCGCCCTCCCCACAGCTCTCTGTTTAATCCTTTTTCTAAACCATTTGAGTCACAGTTGCAGGCCTGATATCCCTTTACCCTTAAATACTTCAGGATGTATTTCTTAAAAACAAGGATATTTGCTTATAATATCACAGTTCAGTGATCAAAATCAGGAAATTGACACTGGTGGAATACTATTAACAAGTCTACAGACTTTATTCCTGTTTAACCGTCTGTTTCACTCAAGTCCTCTGTAGCAGTGGTCCCCAACCTTCTTGGAACCAGGGACTGGTTTTGTGGAAGAGGATTTTTCCACAGATCAGAGCAGGTGGTGAGTGGTTTCAGGATGATTCTCATAGAGCAGGAAGCCTAGATCTCAGCAGTGTACCAGCCCCTGTGAAGATCTAGTGCTGCCCCTGATCTGAGAGGAGGCGGAGCTCAGGCGGTAATGCAAGCATTGGGGAGCAACTGTAAGTACAGATGAAACTTGCCTGGCTCACTCACTGCTCACCTCCTGCTCTGCAGCTGGGTTCCTAACACGGTACTGGTCCTTGGCCCAGGGATTGGGGACCCCTGCCTGCTCTGTAGGAAAAGAAAACCTCAGGTCACAAGCTGAATTTTCCATTGTCCGGTCTCTTTCGCCTTTTTACATCTGGATCACTCCTTCAGTTTTCCTTTTGTCCTTCCTAACCTTGATTTTTTTGTTGTTGTTGTTGCTCTTTTGTAGATTATCCCTCCGTTTGGGTATGTCTGATATTTCCTTGTTCTGAGATTCAGGCCAAGCAATTTTTGCAGGAATACCTGGATGTGAAGGTATTACCTTCTCAGTACTAGTATCAGAAAGCATCCTTATTGTTAGTGAATAGTCTGTCCTTCTCCCACTGATCTAAATGACACGTTCACAACTGTCTAAATTCTTACATGTACGTAAGTCTGACTCTGGACTTGTTATTCTCGTAAAGTGATCAGTTTATCTAATTCTGTGCAGTTTTTTCCCCCAGCTGTTTTATAATAATCGTTGTTCTTGTTCACTCACTCAGTCATGTCTGACTCTTTGTGACCCCGTGGACTCCAGCACGCCAGGCTTCCCTGCCCTTCACCATCTCCCCGAGTTTGCTCAGACTCATGTCCACTGAGTCAGTGATTCCATCCAATCTTCTCATCCTCTGTCCCCTTCTCCTCCTGCGCTCAGTCTTTCCCGGCATCAGGGTCTTTTCCAGTGAGTTGCTCTTTGCATCAAGTGGCCAGACTATTCTAGCTTCAGCTTTTGCATCAGTCCTTCCAGTGAGTATTCAGGGTTTATTTCCTTTAGGATTGACTGGTTTGATCTCTTTGCTGTCCAGAGGACTCTCAAGAGTCTTCTCCAACACTACAATTCAAAAGTATCCATTCTTTGCTGCTAAGCCTTCTTTATGGTCCCGCACTCACATCCATACACGACTGTTGGGAAAACCCATAGCTTTGTCTATATGGACCTTTGTCGGCAAAGTGATGCCTCTGCTTTTTAATATGCTGTCTAGGTTGGTCATAGCTTTTCTTCCAAGGAGCAGGCATCTTTTAATTTCATGNCTGTTGGGAAAACCCATAGCTTTGTCTATATGGACCTTTGTCGGCAAAGTGATGCCTCTGCTTTTTAATATGCTGTCTAGGTTGGTCATAGCTTTTCTTCCAAGGAGCAGGCATCTTTTAATTTCATGGCTGCAGTCACCATCTGCAGTGATTTTGAAGCCTAAGAAGATAAAGCCTGTTACTATACGATGCCTTCAAACTGTACCAGGCTTGCTTTTTGGTGTTTTATAACTTAAGTTACTCCTGGGGAGGGGATTCTTCCTCCCATTACATTTTCTAATTGATTATTGTTGATGCTGGAAGACCCCTGACATGGGAATATTTTTCCTGGATCTGGCTGGTTTGCTGAATTCTCTTTTATTCTAATCTTTTTCAGTTGATTCTCTTGGAATATTTTTTTAAATGTAGACAGTTGTATCTGAAAATCATGGCAGGTTTGTCTCTTCCTTTACACTTCTGTTTTCTTTTCTCCAGTCTTTTCACATTGGCTGAGATGTCCAGAATAGTTTTGAATAATATGTTACTGATATTGGGCATTCTTAGTTATTCCTGACTTTAAGTGAAGTAGCTCTGGAGTTATATTAAGTGTTGGAGGGAGGTTTTGGAGAGATACCCTTCTTGTGGAGGTTTTAAAAATTTCCTCGTGAATTATGTTGATCTTTTAAAAACAACAACAACAACAACAACAAATGAAACTTAAAATCCAGAAGACGTAGGTTGACGCTTATTCTCAGAGCTGTTACTTTTGTAATTCAGGGCCAAGGCTTCTCTCAGTGGGTGGAGAGTCTACCTGCCCATGCAGGAGACACAGATTTAATCCCTTATCTGGAAGACCCCCTGGAGAAGGAAGTGGCAGCCCACTCCAGTATTCTTGCCTGGAAATCTGCATGGACAGAGGAGCCTGGTGGGTTACAGTCTATGGGGTCAAAAAGAGTCAGACGTGACTTAGAGACTGAACAACAGCAACTTACTTGCTACCAATTATGTAGGATTTATCTTCACAACCCANTCTGGAAGACCCCCTGGAGAAGGAAGTGGCAGCCCACTCCAGTATTCTTGCCTGGAAATCTGCATGGACAGAGGAGCCTGGTGGGTTACAGTCTATGGGGTCAAAAAGAGTCAGACGTGACTTAGAGACTGAACAACAGCAACTTACTTGCTACCAATTATGTAGGATTTATCTTCACAACCCAGATAATCATGATGGTGTGATCACTCACCTAGAGCCAGACATTCCGGAATGTGAAGTCAAGTGGGCCTTAGGAAGCATCACTACGAACAAAGCTAGTGGAGGTGATGGAATTCTAGTTGAGCTATTTCAAATCCTGAAAGATGATGCTGTGAAAGTGCTGCACTCAACATGCCAGCAAATTTGGAAAACTCAGCAGTGGCCACAGAACTGGAAAAGGTCAGTTTTCATTCCAGTCCCAAAGAAAGGCAATGTCAAAGAATGTTCAAACTACTGCACAGTTACACTCATCTCACACGCTGCTGCTGCTGCAAAGTCGCTTCAGTCGTGTTTGACTCTGTGCGACCCCATAGATGGCAACCCACCAGCCTCCCCCGTTCCTGGGATTCTCTACGCAAGAACACTGGAGTAGGTTGCCATTTCCTTCTCCAATGCATGAAAGTGAAAAGTCAAAGTGAAGTCGCTCAATCATGTCTGACTCTTAGCGACCTCATGGATTGCAGCCTACCAGGCTCCTCTGTCCATGGGATTTTCCAGGCAAGAGTACTGGAGTGGGGTGCCATTGCCTTCTCCGCATCTCACACACTAGTAATGCTTAAAATTCTCCAAGCCAGGCTTTAGCAATATGTGAACTGTGAACTTCCAGATGTTCAAGCTGGTTTTAGAAAGGGCAGAGGAACCAGAGATCAAATTGCCAACATCCAATGGATCATTGAAAAAGCAAGAATTCCAGAAAAACA
>SJYX01008889.1:267597-282406 GCA_006410675.1 Oreotragus oreotragus
GGAAATGAAAAGGAGAGAGACAGATCCAGCCAGTAACCAGTTCCTTAAGTGTTCTCCCCCATCTAGAACACACAGAGATTCACAGAGTTGGGTAGAGAAGAGAAGGGGGAGAGAAGAGACAGAGTCCTCTTGGTGGATAAAAAGCAGAGTCCAAAGGAGGAGAGAGTGGTCAAGCCAGTAATCTCACTCTCAGGTAAAACTGGGTAGTGAAATTTGGGTTTTTAAAAGTACAGAATTGACAACAAAAACCAAAAAGCAAAGATTAAAAATCTAGAGTAAAAAAAAAAAAAAAAATATTTTTTTTTTAAGTAATAAAAAAATAAAAATCTGCTTTTGAAGTCAGTGCTCTGTTTTTCTGGGTGCCTGATGTCCTCTGCCCGCATTCAGAAGTTGTTTTGTGGAGTTTGCTCAGCCTTGAGATGTTCTTTTGATGAATCTGTGAGGGAGAAAGTGGTGTCCCCGTCCTATTCTTCCGCCATCTTGACCGCTGTCCCCCTGTTTAAAATTCTTGTTCTTAAATTCATAACACAGAGGTGTCCAGTCGAAATGTAAGCCACATATGTAATTTAAATTTTCTAGTATTCACAACAGAGGGGAAAATGACAGTTGAAATTAATGTTAGTAACATAGTTTATTTAGCCCTGTACCTCCAAAATGTTATCACCTCAACATGTAACCAATATAAAAATTATTTTATGCTACTATCATTATATACTATATTATTATATTTTTAATTTCGTACAAAGTCCTTGAGACCTCTGTTTTCCACGGATAGCCCATCTCACTTTGGATTCATTACAGTGTTTCAAATGCGAAGTCACATGTGGCTGGTGGCTGTCATGTTGGACAAGGTTGGCTGTTACAGGTGCACGTGAGAAGATGACACTCCACAGACACAAAGGAATATATAGACTGAGGACTTCCCTGGCGGATCCAGTGGTTAAGACTTCTTGCAATGCAGCGGGTGCAGGTTCGATCCCTGGTCCAGAGGCCTAAGATCCCACATGCCTTCTGACCAAAAAACTGAAACATAATACAGAAGCAATATTGTAACAAATTTAATAAAGACTTTAAAAATGGCCCCCCAAAAGTCTTTAAAAAAAAATATACAAGCCAGATGTGAACTAACTTCCCTGGTGATCCGCTGGTCAAGAATCTGCCTGCCAATGCAGGGGACAAGGGTTCGGTCCCTGGTCTGGGAAGATTTCAGATGCCTAGGGGCAGCTGAGCCTGTGGGCCACAGCTACTGAAGCCCAGGCTTTAGAGCCCAAGAACCACAGCTAGAGAAAGCCCGCATGCCGCATCGAAGACCCAGCACAGCCGTAAAGAAAGAAAGAATACTTTTAACAAAAGGGCACGTATAATGATGCTTTTCCCCTGCTTGGGTTGCTCTCCCTTCCCCTCAGGATGGAATTCTGTGCGCTCTGTCCTCCCTCCAGCTCCGTCTGTCACTCTCCCTCCCTCTGTCTTACCAGACGGGCCTTCTCTTCTTCAACATGCCAGGCACCTTCCAGCCTCTGTGCCCTCACACGGGCTGTTCCGGTACCTGAAGTGTGCCTCCCCCGTTTCCGCCCCCTCCTTGGCCTTGCTGCATCCAACCAGTTTCCAGGTTAAATGTCCATTTTTAGGGAGGTCTTCCTTGTCTCTCCCTCCCTCTGTCTTACCAGACGGGCCTTCTCTTCTTCAACATGCCAGGCACCTTCCAGCCTCTGTGCCCTCACACGGGCTGTTCCGGTACCTGAAGTGTGCCTCCCCCGTTTCCGCCCCCTCCTTGGCCTTGCTGCATCCAACCAGTTTCCAGGTTAAATGTCCATTTTTAGGGAGGTCTTCCTTGATCCTCCCGCCCTAAACTCCAGGCTAGATTATGTTTCCCTGTTTAATGCTATCAGGAGGGGAGGAGAGAAGTCTCTTTCTTCTTGGCACCCAGCACAATCATAATTATCCAGTTATCAGTGAAATAATCATTGGACATCCCCCTGCCCCACTGGGCCGTGTGCCCCGAGAATGCAAGGACCATGCATGCGTTGTTTGCTTGCTTTATGCACAGCAGCTCCTGTGGCGGCTGCAGGAAATAGATTATTAGAAAATATGAATGGTGCAAGGCTGAGATTCAGTCTTGTAGAGGAACCAGGGGCCACGGACCCCAGAGGGCACAGACCCATAGCAGTGAGGCGGTGGGCGGGGTGGGGGGCCGTCCACCCCTGTGGTCAGTGCTGATCTGCTTTCTCACTGACAGAACCCACCACTCCCTGTCCCCCTCTTGACTGGCTTTCAGTTGCCTGTAAATTATATTTTTGGTGGCTGTTAATAAAAATATAGGGCTGGGGGAAAAAAAAGAGACTTCTCCTAATAGAATTTTATTAAATGGCACTAGTTTAAAAATGTCTTGTAAAAAGTTAATTAATTTGGGATTTGGGGATGAAAGGCGTGATATAAATGTCAGTTATTATTATTACAATTTCAGCCTCACGCTTATGCTCTTGATCCAGCCCCTGATCTGGAGTTTCTCCTACACCCAGGGACTGGCAGCTCTGCTGAAATGCCAGAGGCAAATTTGAGCTTTGGGGCTCCATCAGGGACAGAGGGACTTAGCCAAGTGAGGTCGTCCTGCCTTTTCATAGAGGATAATGCCAGGCCTTGAGAGCTGGCGCCACCAAGTCAGGGCCGGGCACGCTTCAGAGCAGAATGGTCTTGGTGCTCGAGGGAGCTCCGGGCCATCGAAGCAGCCAGGAGCATCCAGGTCACATGCTTAGCCTGAGCCTGGTCACAGAATCCTGTTGAGCTGTCAGACCTCTGAGAGATTAGAGCCCACTCTCACTTTGCTGAAGGGGAAACTGAGTTTAAAGAAGGATGGAGGCTTACCTAACCCGTGGTCACATAGCAGGTTAATTAAATTTGTAGAGAAAAAGGCAGTGAAAGCAATTAGTGAAGTGGGGAAAACCTTCCAAAACAAAGAATTCAGGCAATTTGTCGGTGACGGGGCTAGAAACTGTTTGCCAAGGAAACAAGGAGTCCTGGGACTTCCTGTGAGTTCAGAGAGACAGACAGCCTCTCGCTCCTTCAAGACACACACCCTCCCCCATCATTCCCCTGACTGCAGACATAGTTCCTAGAGGGAAGAGCTCCAGACCTGACCCCGTGTGTAATTACTTCCGCGAGGTGGGGGGCAAGCTGGGATGTTAATCACCATCACAGACCCTTACATTTCTCTACAGACTGTGGGCCAAGCAGTGAGGATCTGTGTGCTTCTGTCTTCTGTTCTCTGCAGCAGGGTGGGAAAACACTCCGTGCTGGGGTGTGATGGGGAGCGGGTGGGTGGCAGAGTGTGTGTAAGTGGCAGCTTGCAAGCTAGGGGCCTCATGCTTTTAGACCCACTTGTGCTTATAGAGCTGAAGGGGAGACACGGGTGGCTGGTTGGTTATCCAAGGGAACCTTCCCAGATATCTGTCCCTGAGGCAGGATTCCCAGGCAGGCTGGTCCGTCTCATTTCCAGTGATGGACTTCACCCGATTCTTCCCTGCAGCCCGTTCATTCTGTTTTGCATGGCTCTGGGAGGGTCTCCCTCCTCCTGTCTGTGATTCTCTAGTCCTTGTTCTGTTTTCAGGATTAATCTCTTCTCTTCCAAGTGGCCCCACTGTTTGTACACCCCACCCTTCACTCAAACTGTGTAGGTTGAGTGTCTGATTAAGAGGAGGGGCTCAGAGAAGGTTTGTAGAATGAAGGAGAGAAGCAAGCTCGTGCCCATCTGGGTCTCTTGACAGTCTGTCCTGGGGCTTTTTAGTGAATCCTTATCCATCAATGGGTTGGGATCTTCCAGGGTATTTTGGAATCCAGTAGAGCTGGATTTGAACCTGGGCTTATTCATGTAAACAAGATACTTAAATCTTAGTAGTTCTGTTTCCTCATCCGGACAGTTGAGTTGTAGAATACCTACCCTGCAGCATTACTGTAAGGATTAAAAGAGGTGATGTTTGTAAAGTACTTAGTACATGCACAGTGAACACTCTGGTACCAGGGATTACCCTGCACTCACGGTGCATATGTCAGAGTTGGACCATAAGAAAGGCTGAGCGCCGAAGAATTGATGCTTTCGGATTGAGATGCTGGAGAAGACTCCTGAAAGTCCCTTGGACAGCAAGGAGATAAAACCAGTCAGTCGTAAAGAAAATCGACCCTAAATAGTCACTGGAAAGACTTGATGCTGAAGCTGAAGCGCCAATACTTTGGCCACCTGATGAGGAGAGCTGATGCATTGGGAAAGACCCTGATGCTGGGAAAGATTGAGGGCAAGAGGAGAAGGAGGTGCAGAGGCTGAGATGGTTGGATGGCATCACGAACTCAGTGGACATGAATTTGAGCTAAATCCAGGAGATGGTGAAGGACGGGGAAGCCTGGTGTGCTGTAGGTAGTCCATGGGGTCGAAAAGAGTTGGGCATAACTTACCGATTGAACAACACCACCATGACACTGATGCAATTTCCGGGAGACAGCATCCTGGCCCTCCTCCATAGCAAGTTCCTTAGGTGTCCGTCAAGTCCCACACAAGACTAGGCATACAGACTTCTGGAACCTTCCAGTTCCTATGGCCACATGCTGCTTCTGATTATTAAGTGACTGTTGAGTGGAACTGAACTGAATGAAGAGTTTTGGCCTGTGTTACAAACCTCAGGGTCACATTCCTGGTTTGGGACCAGGCCTGCCATGTCTCCCTGACTGCTCTCTGCAGCTGGAACCAGCCTGATGTGGGCACTTTTGAGCAGGTACAAGGTCTCCTAGCCTTTTACCAAGTGAAAAGAGCCAGCAGTTGTCTCCACTCGAAAAACAGGTGCCACGGCTCTTGCTTTCGTTTTAGAAGTAAAACTTTTACTCCTCCTCCTGCCCCATCCCCCTCCAAAAAAAAAAGGAAAACCCACACCGCTGCCTCAGACATTTAAAAGGCCTTAAAACTGGAACCCTGGAGCGATGTGGGGGGAAAGGGTGAGTCCAGGGTATCCCCCTGGTCAGCATCTTGTTGCCCTTGGCGAAGAGCATCCAATTAGCTGTTTGTCTTCCCATTGGTCGTTGGCAGAGCCAGGCAGCTTGCGTGGAAGGAGATGCTGTGGCTCTCTCCAGGCAGAGCAGTCTTCCCCGCCTCTCATCTTTATTGGATTTCAATGAATCTGTCTGCCCTGGGTCTTATGTGCAGTGCAGCCCCATAAACGGTTCGGTGGAATTTCTGCTCCCTTTGTATGGAGGGCCTCAAGCGCACTCTAGCACCATTGTCAACCCAAATGTGGAAAATGCATAAAATTCAGCAGAACTCACTTCTCTCAGGCATCCCTGAGGTTTAGAATGTGACCGTTCTTGTCTTGTAGGCACAAGCTAGTCAGGAGGTAGGGCGGGGGAGGAAGGCAGATGGTGGAGTGGCAAGCAGTCTTCGCCTGCAGACCCAAAGCCTCAGACTTTTCTGTGGAATGTTTCAGGGCTCTAAAGAGGTTTGCCCCCTGGACCTCACAGCTTTGCAGTCGTCAGACTCGGAGGGAGATCTGAGAATGTATGTGGCCTTGGGAACTGGAGGGTTCTGGAAAGAATCTAAGCCCTCTCCATGCTCAGTCACCTGCTGGTTCGATCCCTGAGTTGGGAAGAGCCCCTGGAGAAGGAACTGGCAACCCACTCCAGTATTCTTGCCTGGGAAATCCTTTGGACAGTGGAGCGTGGTGGGCTACAATCCACGGGGTCGCGAAAGAGTCAGACACGGCTTAGCAACTAAGCAAGAACGACAAGAAGCCCTGTCCTCTGAATGTGAAGCTGAGATGTTTACAGACAAAAACTTACTTGATTAAGAGGACATGTGTCATTTCAGCAGCTCTGGTTGATGCTTAAGTAGGTTGATCCACCTACTTTTGAGTGCCTGCTCTGTGCCAGGCATTGTGCTGGGAGCCAGCTGTGCTGAGGTGAGCAGATGGGAACCCCTGGCAGCGTGGCAATGCCAGGTGTAACGATTCAGAAGGCAGTGCCCTCCGTGGATGAGGTGTGTATATAAAGGCTCTGAGTGTGGTGGCGTTACCGCTACGCTCACTGGCCTGGGTTGGAAAGTGTGCTGGAGATAGGAGTGGCTTTGGTGTGTGTGTTCAGCCTTCCCTGGTGGCTCACACGTAAAAGAATCTGCCTGCAATGCAGGGGACCCAGGTTTGATCCCTGGGTCGGGGAGATCGTTAGAGAAGGAAATGGGAAATGGTAACTCCCTCCAGTATTCTTGCCTGAAGAATCTCGTGGACACAGGAGCCTAGTGGCCTACAGTCCACGGGGTCTTCTGTCCCTGGGGTCTCACAGAGGTGGACACGACTGAGCAGCTAACAGTTTCACTTTCTTTTCAGTGGTGTGCGACTGTAGCATACCAGGCCCCTCTCTGTCCATGGAATTTTCCAGGTAAGCATACCTGAGTGGGCTGCCATTTTCTCCTCCAGGGGGTCTTTCTGACCCAGGGATTGAACCCACGTTTCCCGTGTCTCCTGCAGTAGCAGGTGGCTTCCTTACCACGACCGCCTGGGAAGCCCATGGAGTGGTCTGTGCAGTCCCTCAGAGGCATTTGGCTCTTCCTCCGGGTTGATTCCTCTGCATCCTCACCAGAGTCATCCAGCTTGAATGCCTCTGTTGGTCAGGGTGCTCACTGTCTCTCAGCTGTCCTCTTTGCCTGGAGGAGAATGTTCCTCTTCATCCTGAGCTCAGAGCTGCCTACCTCTGACTTCTGTTCCCAGGGCCACAAAACCGTGTGCTCTCTCTGCACGGGACCACCCTGCTGTAGTGGAGGCAGGTCCCTGGCCCCACACAGCCCTGCTCCATCAGCTGCCACCACGCTGGGCTCCACTGGGGAAAGCACTGCCCGCCAGTGTGTAAGTGTGTCACTGCCAATAATAGTGCAAAGGCGCCAAATCCAAGGGCCTTTCTAGGATCGTTTCCTGATTAATTAGGTCAGCGTCTCCAAAATCAATTTCCAGTGAAGTCGCGCCGCCCGGTAGCGCCGTTCCCTGCCCAGCCGGGCGAGTGAGTTGGCGCGGGAGGCAATTCCCCGGTCTCTGGTGCAGTTCAGGCCTCGTCTCTACCTGGGAAGAAAGTCACATTGCACGTCTCTGCTGTGATTATCCTGACTTTTTATTTTATCTGCCCTCCCTCCTCAAATCTTCCATTAAACCCCCGTAGATCCTGCTTCAAACAGGCAATTAGACTAACAACGTAATTATATCCCTCAATGCTAATTGTAACTGGTTTAGGGGAAAAACAAAGAGAAAGAGGCTTCAGAATCTCTGGAAACTGGAAGCGGCTGTTATCATTTCGAGGTATTTCTTGTCCCCGTGTGCTTCTTTGGGAGCCTGGCTGCTGGCCGGCGGGAGTCTGCGTCCAGTGGCTCTGCCTTTGGTCCCTGGCACCCTTAGAATAACTCTGGCCCCTCTGCCTTCCGCGCGTGCTTGTGGCATCTTCTTCGTGTCCTCCGGTACTTTCCCGTGTCTCTCTGCCCCTCTGGCTCTCATTTCTCTGACTCTCTGTCTCAACCCTTTTTATACTTTCAGAGCCACTGAGAAAAGGATGAACAAGCAAGGAGGTGGATGTTTGGGGGAAAATGACATTTCTTCTTGCCAACACTCCATCATCCCCAGTGTCTATAGGCTGCTGGTTCGTGTGATCTCGCTTGGGGAGGCTGGATGGAGCCAGACCTGGTTCGGGGTTTGAGTCTGTCATGTGACAAGGATCCTGTAGAGAGATCTCCTGCCACCCTGCCCATTCATCCTCAGCATTTTCCAGGTCTCTCCTGGCCAGGAACTCTATGTGCTCAGAGGTGATCAAGCGTTGGGGGCCACCCATGGCCTGGGGGAGAAGGCGGGTTGGTAGGTAGTGGAGCAGTGGGGCCATTGAGAAGAATGTACATCAGAGGGGATGCAGCCGTGCCTAGGGTGGCTTGGGGCAGGGATGGGAGGTGGAGGAGGGCAGGGTGGGGATGTTGGGAGGTTTCTAGATGGAGGTGATATCTAGGATGAGACTTGAAGGACAAGGAGGAGAGTTAGCCAGGCAGTGAGTGTGGGGAACAGATGCAGGAAGCCTGGTGTGGCTGGAACATTAGGCGTAAGGGTTCTGGTAATGGGAACTGTAAAGGAGCATGGTGTTTGCCCTGCAGTAGGAGGGCAGCCTGTGAAGGGTTTGAATGGGAATGGTCGTATTTAGATCTTACAAAGACCATGCAGGCTGTCGGTGGAGGCTGTTGGACTGGAGGGCCATGAATGGAGGCTGGAGGCCCGTTAGAGGCTTTTGAAGAAAGTCTGGTGATTTTTTTTTTTTTTTTAGTTTTGATTGCCCAAGTATCTGCCCGCCTTGATGTTGATCCACTAGCTGGGTTGTGTGACTTTGAGATGGTCACTTCACTTCTCTGAACCTTCCTCTCCTTTCGAGATTAAAATGAGGCTAGTCATATTTGCCTTTCCATGTTGTAGGGGGTGTGTATGAGAAATAAAGTCTGTAAAGTTTCTGGCTCTGTGCTTGACGTAGAATAAACATCAGAGTGGTACTTTTGAAAAGGGAAGGTGTGCCCACGTGGCCTGGGATATTTTTCCAAAATTCAGGTACCGCCCCCCCCGCCCCATCAACTTGCATTTCCAGAGGCGGAAACTCAGGCAATTACATGGTGATGGACTTCTTGAGAACCCCAGCAGAACGTGATAGCTCCTCAGTTATCAACGACTTTTACCATTTCTGGAGTTGAGTCCCAAACCTTGGCCTCTTGCCTCAGAACAGATTCCTGGTTCTCTGCCATTTTCCCTTTCTCAGAAACAGGGTCTCCCAGTTTGACGATGGAACGTGCTGATGATGTTTTCCTTAGGGTAGATGTCACGCACAGTGCCGCTTTGAAACCTGGAGTGGAGACTGTCATCTTTCAGATATCGATGAGCCTATAACCCCGCTTTCCATAAATGTGTGCAAGCTTTGGTGACACCCAGTTTGGGCTGTGAAATCCCAGGTATTTCAGCCCTCGGTTTGCCATCAGTTATGCGGATAGGGTGTTTTCATTAAAATTTCCATTAACTGCTTTTTTTTTCTCATTTTTTAAAGCCAGCGAGCAATTTATAGATTCATTAACTTTTTACTACACTTGTGAAGTCGGGAAGAGGGGAAAAGAGGAAATGAAATATTTGGTAGTCCTTAAATATGGAGGATGGAAAAGCTGGATGTTTAGAGCTGATCTGTGGGAGTATTAGGAAGGCCTGAGATTTTCCAGAAGAATTTAGAACTGGAGCAAGGAACACCATCCCTTTCGCTCTCTTCTCATTCTTATCCCCTCCCCCCAGAGCAGATCCATCCTTTTGTTTGTAACATTGACTATTTTATCTCCAGATGGCTGTCTTTTCTCTGATGACGCACCTCTCCCCCAGGAAGCCCACCACTTCTGGGCAAACTGTGCGGCTCTAAACATTATTTCCTTATTTTATTTTGTTTGCTTGCTTTGGGCCACACCCTGTGGCATGCCTAGCTTCCTGGAGCAGGGATTGAACAAGCAGGCTCTGTCATGTCAGTGCAGAGTATTAACCACTGGACCACCGGGGAAGTCCCCTAATTTCTTTGTGTTGTGTTTCAGTCTGATTATTTATAGTGCTCTTATTTCATTTTTTTTTTCGGTGGGTGAGTTAGTTACGGCACTGTAGTTGAGTAGATGGGCTTTGGGGCCAGGCAAACTTGGGTACAGATTTGTTTACTAGCTGTGTGATTCGGGGCAGGTAACTTTACCTTTCTAAGCCTCACTTTATCTATTAGTATAAAATCACAGTAGTATTAGGGATTCTGGGAAGCCCCAGGGATGTGGCAACTGTATTCTTCACTGCACACAAGTGGCGAGGATAAAATGAGATGGTTTACTAAAGAAGCCAGCTGGACAGCTGACCTGTGAACGTTCTCGCTTGGACCCGGTTCCCTGCCACCTCCCAGGACCTCAGTTTCCTCAGTTCTGAAGTGAATGAATGATCTCCAGATAATGAGGATGTTGGATGATTGCTCACATATTTAATGAGCCTTTTAGAGTCATTGGCACAGCGTAGTATCTCAGTCCGCACTAGCAGTCATATAGTCGTTGTGGCTGCAATTACATACAGCATAAAAACCTCACTCTCAGGGTCTACTGTATTAAAAAGGCAATAGGCTAAGCATTACCTCCCCCAGAGCCTCTTAGGGAAAAGGTCAGTGCTTAAAGACATTCCCAGGTCATCTTGTCTCAACCCTGGGTGGAGCTTGGCTGCTGAGTGCTTCCCAGTGGATGGGTGTGTACCTGGGCTCAGCCGCCGGGTCTGCATCCTGAGAGGACACAAGGTAGATGCAGGTCTTCGGAGATCCACGGATCTTTGATCTGGAGAAGGGGAGCATCCCAGGAAATTCCCTTGTCCAGATACCTGCCTTTATAGATGTGCAGGCTGGGTCTTTTAAAGTTTGGTCAGAGTTTTTCCTCAAAAGTAATAGGAAGGAGAGGAAAAAAGTTGTGTAATTTTTTAGGCATCCAGGGCTGGTGCTTTTTGGCATATTGTATATGTGCCTTCAGCGTTTATATAAAATTGTATACGTATTTTTGACTCTGTTCTTGATATTTCACTTTAGTACCTATGCGTTTTTCATGTAGGTCTCCACCATTCGTAAGCATGCATTCTAATGGCTTTGTGAGAAGGTTTTTTATTTACATTGTTGTACACACAGGTCATGGGCTTCCCAGGTGGCGCTAGTGGTAAAGAGCCCGCCTGCCAATGCGGGAGACATAAGAGATGCGGGTTTAGTCCCTGAGTTGGGAAGATCCCCTGGAGGAGGGCATGGCAACCTAGTCCAGTATTCTTGTCTGGAGAATCCCATGGACAGAGGAGCCTGGCGGGCTATAGTCCATGAGGTCACAAAGCTCTGGACACAACTGAAGCAGCCTTGCAAGCATGCATACAAGGGTCACATGACGTGTTCCGTGTTTGTACACTTAAAACTTTATTTATACTGGTGTCCACTGTTATAAATAACACAGTGGACATCTTTGTGCATGTAACCTTTTCTTTCTCTCCTACAACATTGATAGGATTTGTTCCCCAATGTGGTTAAAGAATGTGAGAGCTGGTAAGCTGGTTGTGACAGTGAACCAAGTTAAAATTCAAGAAAGGCGACAGTGGATGTGACAGCTGAGGGCACACAGCTGCTCTGGAGAGTTTTTAGAAGAACCCCATTTGGGCAGGTTGACATGGCAGAATGCTTCCTTCTTATCCTCCATCTTAGCTGAGGTTAGAAGCCGATGATTTGTTTTATTTGCCCAAAGACTTCGGATTTGCTGGCTGGAACACTGAATTTTTTTTTTTTTTTTTTTTAGCATGCCTAGCCTAAAACCTGTATGCCTATGACTGCAGCATCCCACACTGGGCTTAGCAGAGCACTGTGCCTGATACAGCTCACACCTGTGAAAGGGAGTTGCAGATGGCACTAAAATACATGTGACCTCACTCATNTTTTTTTTTTTTTTTTTAGCATGCCTAGCCTAAAACCTGTATGCCTATGACTGCAGCATCCCACACTGGGCTTAGCAGAGCACTGTGCCTGATACAGCTCACACCTGTGAAAGGGAGTTGCAGATGGCACTAAAATACATGTGACCTCACTCATTTTGCTTCCACTCTGGGCCCTTATTTTCCGTCTGTATAACAGACTCCTGGCCCTGAAGACTGTGCACGGATGAGAAAGTACTGTAGTTTGTGCACCGAAACTGTTCCCCACTGAAGTCCATCAGGGAAGGAGATTCTGGCTTAATTTTGAGTAGAGTGTCAGCGGTTGCCTCGTACAGGGGAGGTTGGTGCTTGGAGTAGACTCCTGAGAATCATACAGTGTCTTCCGATGCCTCCTCTTAGCCGTTAAGTCATTTGCGCTTCTGTCGTTTCCCAGTTTTAATTAAATGTAGGCATTTTCCGTATTCCGCTTTGGCTGTCAAGTTTGCTGAGTATAGATATTGTGATGGGTTGGCTTTTTGAAATGAGCTTATTAATGGAGAAATAATGGTGGTACCAATGAAGACGGGGGTAACCGTTACTTACATAGCACTTAGTCTGTGCCAGGCACTGTTCTAAGTGCCTTACATTTATTAACTTTTATCACTTAATGATTTCACTTAATCAATTCATTTCATGAAAGAGAAGCAAGACAGGGCATCTTGGAAAGGAAGACTGGAGCCAAGAGACAGAAGGAGCTCAGTATTGGTCCTGGAAGAAGACTTGAATTTGAAATTCTGCCCTGCCAGTAACTAGTAACTTTGGGCAAAATTCCTTAACCTCCACTCCCTCCTTTCTGAAGGGGAAATTCTGGCTCCTACCTTGTAACGAATTACATAAAGTAATGGATGTAAAAACCCCATCAATCACTAAACAGATATGAATCACTGATAGAAAATGCTATTCCTGCCTCACCCCAGACTCAGGATTTGGGGAAGCTGGGTCATTTTCCCCTTTAAGGATACCGTGTAGACGCTTTCATCTGTTGGGCTGTGTGGTAGGCTCTGGGGAATCCAGAGGCATGGCCTCTGTCTGGGGAAGATGTATGGTCCAGCTGGAAAGACAGGTCATAAAAAGATGACTGAGTGTACCAGCTGGTTGATCAATACTATTTGAATGGCTCAGGCAATAAGAGAACAGGGGAGCGAGGTCAGCCTGGGAAATGGAGCCTTCGGTGAAAGGGAAGGGTCTTCTCTTTCTTTGCAGAAAGTAGTGTGAAGCTACGCCTTCAGTGATAGGCGGGACAAAGAGGGACACAGAGTCGAGTCTGTGCCTCAGGGGACAGGACCGCACCTGTCTCCTATGATACGGTTTAGAAACCACCACCATGCCATTGCAGTGAGAATCTGGAGCGGCCTTTGAAGATGGATGGTTCTGGGGTCTTCGCAGCCCACCCAGCTGGCATCAGACTTGATACCTCAGAGCCTCCACTCCTGATCCTTGGAACACAGTGTTCTAGATCTGGTCAGGAGATGCATCTAGAGTGTCCACTGGGTGCTTGGGTCTTCCAAGTAACGTTAAGGACAGCTGGCTTTTCAGGTGACACTCGTGGTAAAGAACCTGCCTGCCAGTGCAGGAGACGGAAGAAATGTGGGTTCGAAACCTGGGTTGGGAAGATCCCCTGGAGGAGGGCGTGGCAACCCCTACTCCAGTACTCTCGCCTGGAGAATCCCATGGACAGAGGAGCCTGACGGGCTGCAGTCCCCAGGGTTGCAGAGAGTCAGACACGACTGAAATGGCTTAGCACACGTGCTCACAGACTTCCGTGTTATGCGTTTCCTGTCAGTAGCAGATTCCTCAGCACCGGCCAGAAGCAAAAATATGTGGAAGGCCATTCAAGCACCCCCGTGTTGGGGCGCTAGGACTGCAGGGCCAGGCTTCCGTTTCTCAGACCGCCAGGGTCCTTCCAGCCCTGAGCTGTGACTGCTGGATATTGTGGATGACAGTGCAGGTCAAGGGAAGATAGTCGTTGCCTGTGAGGAAGTTACAGGCTAAACAGGGCAGCGGGACCCGGATGGGCCCCTGGGGTAGGCTGTCAGGACCCTGCTGTCGAGTAGTTTCAGCCCTCCAGGAGTTTTCCTATCTGAATTGATCAGCTGTTGGCTTGCCCTCAGCTGCATCCCTTTTGTTCCTCTGTGTGCTGTGAATTTCAAGAAGCCACGTTTCTCGGATATCCTTGCTGTCTGGCCTTTGAATGGTTTAGCCGGAAGGATGCACAGCAGGAATGTTGGGAGATGGAAAGAAGGGAGAAGCCAGGTGTTTCTCCCCACTCATTCCCTGCCTCGCGTGGTGTTTTCTGTGGAGTTCCAGCGCCTCCCTCTCTGAACCACTCCCACTGAGCGGTGCCTACTGAATTGTCCCAACTCTAGTTAACACGTGTTCCTCTCTCTCTCCAGGCCTAGCGGGGGTAGCAGCTGCTCCTCACGTGCTAATCCTCAGTTGCTTTTCTGCCCCCATATGTCTTCTCTACCCAGAGTTGAAGTGGTTTGTGTGCTTAGTCTGTCCGACTCTTTTCGACCCTTTGAAATGTACTCTTTGCAGCCCTTTCGACTATAGCCTGCCAGGCTCCTCTGTCCGTGGGGATTCTCCAGGCAAGAATACTGGAGTGGGTTGCCAATCCCTACTCCAGGGAATCTCCCGACCCAGGGACCAAACCTGCATCCCCTGTGCCTCCTGCATGGCAGGTGGATTCTTCATCCACTGAGCCATCAAGGAAGAAGCAGCGTACTCTACTCAGATCCTGTATTAAACTGCCTCCACTTTCAAGACCTAAAGTGGCTTCTCTTCTTCTGCCCCAGACCCTGAAGAATGTACCACCCAGAGCAGACCCCGTGCAGCCTTTGGTTGCTCCCAATGTGAAGTCCCATGGAAGCCATGGTAAAACAATGGGTGCCCTAATGAATTCAAGATACCAGATTTTGTTTTCCCCTGCAAAGAAAACAGAGTTGTAGAATAATTTCAGAATAGTCTGGCTGTCATGATTTCTCAGCAGGCGCCCATGGGGATGTGTAGAATTACAATCTTTCTTTTCTTCATGGGCCTTTCATTTTGAGGGCAATGGGCAACTCCTTCCTTTCCAACTGTGAGAAGAACTATTTTGATTTTTTAAAAAATTTGTGCAGTCATTTCCCCCCTCCCCCTATTTGCCTGGGCTGTTGATCTTGTGATATATTTATAGAGATTGTGGTTGGCTGACCAGGAGTTATTTTGCAATAGGAATTTGTAAGATTTCTACTTTGAGCATGTGTTCCAGACTTTTCTTTCTTTAAAAAGAAATAAAAAACCTTTCG
>SJYX01008891.1:0-11531 GCA_006410675.1 Oreotragus oreotragus
AGGCCATCCTCTCCTTCCTGGGGGACCGTGTTCCCTGTTGTGTGGCAGTGTGTGTGACCTCGAGGATGTCAGTGTTGTCATCTGTTGAAGGAGGATAATATTGTACCACTTGGTGCCAAGGATCGCGGCCTCCAAGGCCGGCATGGAGCTGGGGGACAGTGGCCCATAGCCATACAGCCCCCCAGGATCCCCCACTGCCCGGTCCACCTGGTGCCTGGACACAGGAATGCACTCCCTGGGCGGCCACTCCCTCCCCCGCTCTCTCGCGGGCCGGGGCTGGGAAAAACCTCCTCCGCTCCCGCTTCCCTCGGCGGAGGCCCCAGCTTCCTGGCAGCCCCCAGCCCTGGTGTGGCCCCGCCGCCACCGCCGCCTGGGCCCTCCCCCCGCATTAGCTCTTAAGCTATGCAAATAGACATCGGAGGGAGCCCTGTTTAAAGTATTTAGACGAAATGAAAAAAGGCTTTCATCGGCACTAATGAGCCATTCAGGATGCCTCCCCGGTGGATTCTCTCCCGCTCCGCCTCCCGGCCCCGCCGCCCCACTGTGGCCCCTCTTGGGATTGGAAGCCCCCTCCTCTCGGCTCCAGCCCGGTCCTCCCAGGGAGAGCCGCTGACCCCGCCCCCGTCCTCCCCTGAACCCAGCGAGGTGAAGGTGGAGATGGGGCAGCGGATGAGGGGTCTGGATGCATCCTCCACCCCCACAGACTGGGATCCAAATGCGGCGGGGTGCTCATCTCTGATTTGGGAAGCCCATAACGACTGGGGACTCTTTTTCATAGCTTCCAGGGGTAGCGTTTTGTCCCTGTCTGACAGATGGGGAAACTGAGGCTCAGTGAGGCCCAGGATGTTGCCAGGGGTCACAGCACGGGTGGGCTGAGGAGCTTGAACCGGTTTGTATGGAGACAATGGGGGAGGGTGGTAGTCTTTTCTTTTGGCAGCCCCAGGCAGCAGGCAGGTTCCCCCACCAGGGGTGGAACCCTCCCCATGCATCGGAAGTGCAGAGTCTTAACCACTGCACCACGGGAAGTCCGGGGTGGTGGTCTTCACGCAGTGTAGACCTGGGGCGACTGCTGCAGCAGGCCCAGGTGGGCTGCCTGCTTAGGGCTGCATCTCTCTGCTCCAGGCAGAAAACCCTCAGCTTCCAATCCCCCATCTATCTCTCACTAGCTGTATGACTTGAGCTGGGGGCTGCCCACCGGAGCATTTGCTTCTTCATCTGTGGAGTGGGGTCCTCCTGGTTTGGGGATGGCCAACTAGAGACAGGCCCCTCTGCCGCCCTGCCCCCCATCCTCTGCCAGGGCAGGAGGGGCCTGCTGGTCTCAGAGGTCGGCACATGGAGGGGGGCCCCAGAGTCCTCAGACAGGTCAGGCTTGATCCCCACTTGTGGCAGCACCAGCTTTCAGCTGTGGGGAGCATGCCTGCTGGTGGGTACAGGGGGAGTCTAGGGGTTACAGTGGGCTGGGAGCCTGCCCCTTGGGGCTCTGGAGGTTAAGCTGGCCCAGCATAGGGAGAAAGAGAATTTAATGGGATCCATTTATTATCCCATAAAAGCTAATGAGTTTCTTCTGGAGGTTCCCTGGCCCCTTTCAAGTTTTAATAGGGGATTAGTGAGGGCCTGGCCCCTGCAGACCCCCATTATCCCAGAGCCCGAGGGCAGGAAGAGAGGCCCCCAGAGTAAGAGCACTTGGGCTCCCCCCAGAGCCAGAGCCTGGTATCCACAGTGACAGTTTCACTGCTTCCTGAACTGAGGGCCCCCAGCTAGAGGCTGGCAGGGTCACAGAGGGCCCCTGAGGCCTGAGTCCATGTGCCACTACTGACATAATTACCCCACAGTATTCCTGTGTCTGAGGTAGGTTTTCTGCTGTTGACTTCTTGTATTAACAGGAAAGGCAATATAAACCCAATGGGGAAACTGAGGCCTACAGCTGGGGTGTGGCTTCTCCAAGATCACCCGAAAGCTACGGCAGAACCAGAATGGATACGTTCTGCCTCCTGTGCTTTGGAGCCAGGCAGCTGTTATTCCTCGTGCTCATGTGCTAACCAGGCACTCAGCACCTTCACATGTAATCACCCATCCTTCCCAGAGATAGAGCCATTTGAAGCCCAGAATGGTGAAGTGAGCTGTCTAAGGTTGCACAGCCAGTGCGTGGCAAGCCTGGGACTAGGACCCAGAGCTCAGCAGCTCCTCACTCAGCTTCGTCTACTGCTGCCACTGGCCCTCAGCTGTACCTCTTCACTATCACCCCATTAACTGGCCGCCACTATCCTAGGGCACTCATGCTGAGAGCCCTGCAGCTTAGGGTGATGGGAAGGAGGTCCTGGTAGTGTCCTGGAGGGACCATTGTTGTGGTGGACAGTGGTTTGAGTGAGAAGAAACCCTCCCAGGGAACTCTCTGCCGAAACAGGTGCCTTCCCCCTTCTGCCCCATTTGCTCACTTCTTTGCCTCTTTAAGGGCTTCCTTGGAGGCTCAGAATCTGCCTGCAATGCAGGAGACCCAGGTTCGATTTCTGGGTTGGGAAGATGCCCTGGAGAAGGGAATGGCTACCCACTCCAGTATTCTTGCCTGGAGAATCCCATGGACAGAGGAGCCTGTTGGGCTACAGTCCATGGGGTCGTAAATAGTTGGCCTTGACTGAGCAACTATCTAACAGTCTTTTGTCTCTTTAAACTTTCCCCATCCTACTATACCCAGCTCCCGTCCCTCCTGGGCAGCAGGGAGGCACCCCTGCCTGGCCCAGGGGGTGACAACAGCTCTCTCCTCTGATCTCCTGGTGGCACTTCTTGGTGGACCCTCAGCATGGGTACAACTTGTGCCCATGGCCAAAGATCCAGCACAAGGCACATCTCTCTTCCTTCATCTCTGCTCGTAGTTGCTGACCCTGGGGCCAGGCACAGTGCAGGGTCGGCTCAGAGGACACGGTCTCCAAGCCAGGATTCTGCCTGTCTGCACACTCAGAAGGCTTCCTGCTCCCCAAAGTACTTGGCCCTTGGCCAGCAGGGGTGGGCAGGGGAGGGTGGGGTGTGTCCTGCAGGGAGAAGGTGGGCAGTCAGTCCTTGGCAGTGCCCCAGCACAGCCCCAACTGGCACTTGATGAAGAGTCTCTACCAGCGCGAGCTGGTGGGCCTGCAGCCTCAGACTATCCTCCCTTCCTCTACCATTGACCACTGCCCCATCGCACCCTCTTATTACCTTCTCTTGGCCAACTTGTGGCAGTTTGGTCAAATCTGGAGTACAGAGATGAATGGGGCAACTCCTCTCGTCTGGGATCCAGGCAAGAAAGTGGCCAGTCCCCAGAATCTGAACTCTTGTAGCCTCTGTGTACATCCCAGCCTACCCTCATTCATACAGGAAGAAACGGTATCCAGAGAGGTTTCCCAGGTCACACAGCAAACCTGGGGCAGGGCTAGAACTCAAGATGTTGGGGCTCAAAGGGCATCTGGCCCAACTGTTCTGAACAGTGAACCCTCCACTACTCCTGGGGCCATCTGCCATCTGAGGGTATACCTCTAGCGACAGAAGGTGTGCCAGGAGCAGCTACCACCCCCACTGTACTAGGGCGGGTGGGTAACCCTGGGCTTCATCAGCTCCAGGGTTGGGGTCTTCTTGCCAGATGCAGGGAGTGTGGGTGGGTGTAGCAGGCAACAGCCAGGAGTCGGCCCGCCAGTCCTGGTCCTGCCCCTAAGAGGTTAATCCCTCTGCAGAAATCACTCCCCCATTGCAAACCTCCATTTCCCCATCAGTAAAACAGAGAAGGTATCTAAGGGCCCTGCCAGCTCTCACCTTCCAGGATCCAGTGAGCCACCAAGGGCTCCATGAATAAAAATACAGAAGGCCACTGTTTACTGGTGGCTCAGACGGTAAAGAATCTGCCTGCAGTGCAGGAGACCTGGGTTCAGTCCCTGGGTTGGAAAGATCCCCTGGAGGAGGGAACGGCTACCAACTCCAGTATTCTTGCCTAGAGAATTCCACAGGCAGGGAAACCTGGTGGGCTACAGTCCACAGGGTCACAAAGAGTCGGGCATGACTGAACGACTAACATTTTCACTGTTTACTGAGAATTTATCACACGCCTAGCACCATTAGAAGTGCTTTACCAGAATCAACTCATTTAACCTCCCACAATTACTCTGAGATATGAACTTTCATAGATGAAGAAACAGGGACCCAGGGAAGGGCACTTGTCAAGTTACCAGTTTGAATGTGTCAGATTCAAACGTAGACGCTTTGCAGCCCTAGAGCAGTGCTGGCTAATAGAACTTTTTGTGATGATGGAAATGTTTTATATTTGCATGTGCGACATAGTAGTCAGTGGCCACACATGGCTAGTGAGCCCTTGAAGTGTGACTAGTGAGACTGAGGCACCAAATTTGAAATTCAATTTCATGTTCATGAATTTAAACCGCCACGTGTATGTAGTAGCTACCTTGATGGAAGGTGCAGCTCCATCACCTGACCTCTTGACCCCAGCAGTATTCACTTTTCAGAAGGAAAGAGCCTGGCCAGTGTGGGGGTGGGGGGATGGCATTCCAGAGAAGATTAAGATGGGCTGGCAGTGTCTACCCTCCTCTTTGGGCCTGGGGCCAGGCAGGGAGAGGTGACAAGGAGTCCTGGGACTTCCTTAGGTTTTTCATAAAGGCCTCAAGAGAGGGGCCTGTCAGCCATTCAGTCCATCAAGGNCCAGTATTCTTGCCTGGAGAATCCCATGGACAGAGGAGCCTGTTGGGCTACAGTCCATGGGGTCGTAAATAGTTGGCCTTGACTGAGCAACTATCTAACAGTCTTTTGTCTCTTTAAACTTTCCCCATCCTACTATACCCAGCTCCCGTCCCTCCTGGGCAGCAGGGAGGCACCCCTGCCTGGCCCAGGGGGTGACAACAGCTCTCTCCTCTGATCTCCTGGTGGCACTTCTTGGTGGACCCTCAGCATGGGTACAACTTGTGCCCATGGCCAAAGATCCAGCACAAGGCACATCTCTCTTCCTTCATCTCTGCTCGTAGTTGCTGACCCTGGGGCCAGGCACAGTGCAGGGTCGGCTCAGAGGACACGGTCTCCAAGCCAGGATTCTGCCTGTCTGCACACTCAGAAGGCTTCCTGCTCCCCAAAGTACTTGGCCCTTGGCCAGCAGGGGTGGGCAGGGGAGGGTGGGGTGTGTCCTGCAGGGAGAAGGTGGGCAGTCAGTCCTTGGCAGTGCCCCAGCACAGCCCCAACTGGCACTTGATGAAGAGTCTCTACCAGCGCGAGCTGGTGGGCCTGCAGCCTCAGACTATCCTCCCTTCCTCTACCATTGACCACTGCCCCATCGCACCCTCTTATTACCTTCTCTTGGCCAACTTGTGGCAGTTTGGTCAAATCTGGAGTACAGAGATGAATGGGGCACCTCCTCTCGTCTGGGATCCAGGCAAGAAAGTGGCCAGTCCCCAGAATCTGAACTCTTGTAGCCTCTGTGTACATCCCAGCCTACCCTCATTCATACAGGAAGAAACGGTATCCAGAGAGGTTTCCCAGGTCACACAGCAAACCTGGGGCAGGGCTAGAACTCAAGATGTTGGGGCTCAAAGGGCATCTGGCCCAACTGTTCTGAACAGTGAACCCTCCACTACTCCTGGGACCATCTGCCATCTGAGGGTATACCTCCAGCGACAGAAGGTGTGCCAGGAGCAGCTACCACCCCCACTGTACTAGGGCGGGTGGGTAACCCTGGGCTTCATCAGCTCCAGGGTTGGGGTCTTCTTGCCAGATGCAGGGAGTGTGGGTGGGTGTAGCAGGCAACAGCCAGGAGTCGGCCCGCCAGTCCTGGTCCTGCCCCTAAGAGGTTAATCCCTCTGCAGAAATCACTCCCCCATTGCAAACCTCCATTTCCCCATCAGTAAAACAGAGAAGGTATCTAAGGGCCCTGCCAGCTCTCACCTTCCAGGATCCAGTGAGCCACCAAGGGCTCCATGAATAAAAATACAGAAGGCCACTGTTTACTGGTGGCTCAGACGGTAAAGAATCTGCCTGCAGTGCAGGAGACCTGGGTTCAGTCCCTGGGTTGGAAAGATCCCCTGGAGGAGGGAACGGCTACCAACTCCAGTATTCTTGCCTAGAGAATTCCACAGGCAGGGAAACCTGGTGGGCTACAGTCCACAGGGTCACAAAGAGTCGGGCATGACTGAACGACTAACATTTTCACTGTTTACTGAGAATTTATCACACGCCTAGCACCATTAGAAGTGCTTTACCAGAATCAACTCATTTAACCTCCCACAATTACTCTGAGATATGAACTTTCATAGATGAAGAAACAGGGACCCAGGGAAGGGCACTTGTCAAGTTACCAGTTTGAATGTGTCAGATTCAAACGTAGACGCTTTGCAGCCCTAGAGCAGTGCTGGCTAATAGAACTTTTTGTGATGATGGAAATGTTTTATATTTGCATGTGCGACATAGTAGTCAGTGGCCACACATGGCTAGTGAGCCCTTGAAGTGTGACTAGTGAGACTGAGGCACCAAATTTGAAATTCAATTTCATGTTCATGAATTTAAACCGCCACGTGTATGTAGTAGCTACCTTGATGGAAGGTGCAGCTCCATCACCTGACCTCTTGACCCCAGCAGTATTCACTTTTCAGAAGGAAAGAGCCTGGCCAGTGTGGGGGTGGGGGGATGGCATTCCAGAGAAGATTAAGATGGGCTGGCAGTGTCTACCCTCCTCTTTGGGCCTGGGGCCAGGCAGGGAGAGGTGACAAGGAGTCCTGGGACTTCCTTAGGTTTTTCATAAAGGCCTCAAGAGAGGGGCCTGTCAGCCATTCAGTCCATCAAGGAGGGACCAGTACTGCCCACCCACGATGTCTGCTTCCCCACCTCGTCCGAGCACTGGTGTTCTGAGAGGTGGGGTGTTCAGTGGGCAATTTGGGGAGCTCAGGCAGAGCCACTGTAGGAGGTCTCCATGGATGGAGGGCAGCCAGGAATGCTTGGCCTCTGGTGATTTGGCCCAGGAAGGGCTCAGGGTGTGTGGACATTCTATGACAATGCCTGCTGTGCTGGCCGACCTGCCCCTACCTCCCTGCCCAGCCAGGCACATGGGGGCAGGGAGCCTGGCCTGGCCACCACCCCAGGGCTCCCGGGGCAGCCCCAGAGTAGCTGCCTGACTTTGGGACCAGGGGAGGGCCTCACACTGAGCACCCTCCATGGGTCAGGCAGGACTTCCTAGGGAGCTGTCTTCCACTCAGAGCAGCGCCCTTTATGCCTGGAATCAATATTTTACACTTTACATGTGAAGAGACTGAGGCTGAGAGGCAAAGTGACTCATTCTATTTCACATGGGAGGGAATTGACAAATAAGGGGTTTGAACTAGTTCTTCCTGCTCCACAGCCTGAGCTTAAGTTTTTACTGCAGAGTTGTGCTTCATATGTGATTATGTGGGCCTATGTGTACACCTGAGTGTACGCGCCTGCAAGCACGCACGTGTGTAGTTCCAGACATGCTAACATAAGTCATTTCCACTTGTCCTTGCCTGTGGATGCCATACCCTGGAACCCGGCCTCACGGTCCTCAAGCCTGGGCAGGCTCTGCCTCCTGGAAGTGATGCCTTTCTCCCCAAGGCAGCTGTGCTCCCTCCTTTTCACTCTGCCACCTTCTTGGACCTCGCCTTGACCCTTCCCAGAGCCCTGTGGCCGGGACAGCTCCCCAGGCTCTGGGTGTGTGGTGGGGAGAAGGGACAAGGCTCTGGGCTCCTGCCCTCTTCTCCCCACAGCCCCCTCCCTCCCGTAAGGCTGTGACCAGGGGCTCAGGGTACAGGGAGCTTCCCAGCTAACTGCCACATTCGCCGCTTTCCAATTTAAAATCTAATATGGTCTCGCCACTGCAGAGCTGGGGGCTGGAGAGGTGATTAATGAGGCCTCTGCTACAGCCTCACCTGCTGTGCTCTACACCTTCCCCTGCAGCCCTGTGTTCTCCCTCCTGCCTGCCCATTGCCCCTGGGGACCTGGGGGTCCTAATCCTGCTGGCTCACAGTTCCTGGTGCTTGGCAGGAGGTACGGGAGTTGGGGGCCTGAGGTGGGGGATTGGGAGAGAACTAGGGGCTGGGCTTGGAGTGGTAGGGCAGGGAGCAGGGCTGATGGGCATCCCTGGGGCAGGCTGGAAGAAGGAAGAGGAACACTCTGGGCATCCTTGGGCATCACCTCCCTCACCACCGGGAAGCTGATCAGTCTGCCGAACTCCACTCCATCATACCCACTGGCAGGAGTGTGGCCAGGGCAGAGGAGCTGGGTGGCCCCAAGCTGGGTGCGCAGGTCAGCCCTCCCCCAGCACCAACAGCTCCCACCACCTCCTCAGGGACAGCAGGGATCATATTTCTCTGACTGGAAACCTTGAAAATGTCAGCTGGGATGAGGAAGGCTGTGAAGGCAGAAAGGCATTCTCCTTGGAGCTGGTACCAGCCCAGTCATGGAGCTGGGGAACAGGAGGGCTGTTCTAGGGAGGAATGGCCATCCCCTCCATCCTCTGCCACCTCCCCAAGTCCAGACACTGGCCAAGGAGAATCCCTCCCAGCCGCTGAGCCCAGCAAGGCACCAGGACCTGAGATCGGGTACCACCCTGGGTCCTAGATCAGCATCTCTGGGTTGCTGCCCCTTCCCAACCCCCTCTGAAGTTCAAAAACTGGCAGTACTGAGGTCGCTCCCAGGTCCTGTGCCCACCTCTGAGCCTGGTAGCCCCAAGATTTTGTGGCCTTTGGTCAGAGGAAGAGGCTCACTCTGCGTACCAAGGGTCCAGATGACCTTGTGACCTTTGCCCTGTGGCTGATTCTGTCAGCTATATCTGGGAGGAGATGGGTTGAGGGAGTTGGCTGAGCCTAGACCTCCAGCTGCCCTGATCCTCAGTGCTGAGGAGGGGTCTCTCTCCCCTGGAGGTCATTAGAGTGTCTGTCCTTAGCTTGGAAAGCTGAGGAGCCTGGTAAGGCCTTGTCAGAGCCATCTCCAGCATGGGAGGTAGCTTTGCCACTGACGGGCTGTAACCTTGGGCTTTTCTTGCTCTCTCTGGTCCTGTTTTAGCTTTCCATGTAGTACTTCATTCCTGGGTTCTTCTAGGTTCTGTAGGTAGGTGGGTGGGTGAGAGGGTGGAGAGCCCCTCTACTCTCAGTGCCCAAGTGCAGGGTTGATGGAGCCTCATGGTGGGCAGTGGTAAAGGCGGAGGGGGCCTGGCAGGGCAGGTGACTATGCTCTGTTGACTTGCCCATTTCCTGTTGCTTGTTACTGGGCCCTGGTCTCCTCATCTCCAGCACCAGAAGACCTTGTGTGTGTGTGTGTGTGTGTGTGTGTGTGTGTGTGTGTGTGTGTGGATGGGGTAATCTCATCCAGGTATGCTCTCTCCCTTGACTTCCTGCCACTTTGAACCCCATTCTGCCTTTCCAGCTTCTATGGGGGAAACTCTGGGAGTCCTTCCTTACTTCTAAATGTCCATGGAAGAGTCCCTGGAGGCCTGGGATCTGCACTTAGAGGCTTGGAGGGGGCAGAGAAAGGGCAGCCTGGGACCTTCTCCTAGTGGCATGGGGTCTAAGCTTCCCCAAGGCATGGCCCCTGCACCTGTGGACTATCCCAGACTCCCCTTGTTTCCATGGGACTCTGAGGCTCCCCAAGCTCAGCTTGTCCTCCCCACTTCCTTCAGCAGGCCTGAGTGGGGGAGGGGAGGGGTACAGAGCTGCTAAAAATAGCAGCAGCAACTCAAGTCTCCTCGAGGGGTCAGTGGAGCCCAAGACTGGGGAGGTAGAGAGTGGAATGGGCTCTGGGGAGAAGAGAGACCAGCCTGAGCTGAGACCTGCAGTGCCTGCACCCAGGGCCACAGAGTCCCAGGGTATGGGGACAGGAGCACACAGACATGCAGGGACATATGGACACAGACACCCAGGGTTAGATGGACCAGCCAGGGCAAGATGTATACAGACATGGCTACCTGCAAATCTGGGGCTTCTTCTCCAGACCCCCTAGGAACACCAGATGGACTCAGCTGTGCAGCCCCTAATCCCTCTGTCTCCTCTCTTGCCCCAACCTTGCTCTGACTTCTTCCAAGGACCCTGCCAGGTGGAGTGTGTGTACGCCTTGAGTTGAGAAGGCTAAGTCCTCTCCCCGTGTCCCTGCCAGGCTCCTCTGCTTGAGGCCAAGGGCAGTGAAGGGCCCAGGAACACCAGGGGTAGCATCAGGAATACAGGTGAAACAGACTAGGCTCAGGGCAGCACCCTGACCTGAACAGCAGGCCTAGACTGGCAGGCAGGATAGGGGGATGAGCGGGAGATGGCTGGACCCAGAAGATCAAGGCTAGAACTCTGCCAGAAGGTGGGAAGAATGGAGTGGGCAGTGAAGGAAAGTGGACAAGGGGAGGCTGGACAAGCAGATGCACTGGTGACCTCCGTCAGACAAGCCTTATTTGGTCCTACCTTTACACCTTTCCCTGGAGATGCCAGGGGCTCTTCTGTCCTCAAAAGAAAGTGAATCCCTCTCTCCCACTTCCTCTAACCAGCCAGAAAATAGGACCTCGCAACAGGAGGGAGCCTGCCAGCTGCCCGAGCAGATGTTTCAAATCACTAGCACATCCCCTTGCTGGATATAAATGATATCTCAGAATGTCCATCAGAGCAGCAACCCAGGGTGAAGGCCCTTAGAAGTACCCTACCCCCAATGGCAAGTCTCAGCTTCCTAGTCAGGCCTGGGCCAGCTTGTACTCACTGCCACTCTTATCTTACAGGCCAGCCCTGGACTCCTCCACTTTCTGATCTGCCCCTCCAGTGACTACCTGGAAATCAGCCCCTCTTGGTGCTGGACAGCTCCGGCTATAGGCATATGCTCCTTTTAAGCAGGGCTTCCAGTTTCCTCCCTGTCACCAACTCCTCTGATTTTCTTTGATCTGGAGGCTGTTTTTTGAAAGAGGTGGGACCGGTGCCATGAATTCCTGAGGAAACTGAGACACAGGGGAGTGACATGATTTGCCCCAGGTCACCTAGGTAGTAAGGGCTTCCCTGGTGGCTCAGCCAGTAAAGAATCTGCTTGCTATGCAGGAGACCTGAGTTCAATCCCTGGATAGGGAAGATCCCCTGGAGAAGGGAATGATTACCCTCCTCTAGTATGCTTGCCTGGGAAATCCAATGGACAGAGGAGCCTGGGATCACAAAAGAGCTGGACATGACTGAGCACACGCAGCAGCAGCACCTAGCTAGTAGGAGCTAGTATCAGGTTTAAACCCAGGAGTCCTGGCCCTCTGACCAGCTTTCTTCTAGTCATGTTCTTCCTTTGGGGCCACCCCCCCGCCCCCGCACCAAGACACAACTTGGCTCTCCACACGGTGCAGTACCAAGGCACAACTTGGCTCTCCACACGGTGCAGTATCCCCTCTTACAGGCTCTGGGGCTCCCTAGGCACCTGCTGGCTGGTGGGACCTGGGCCAGACGCTCAGCAGGTGGCTGCTTGGGGGACAAAGGAGCTGATGCTCAGCTGCTGGGCTGCGAGGGAGGGAGGGAGAAGCTGTGGGGGTGGGGAGGGGAGGAGGGATGGGGCTGGGA
>SJYX01008892.1:0-14310 GCA_006410675.1 Oreotragus oreotragus
TGGACTGCAGCATGCCAGGCTTCCCTGTCCTTCACCATCTCCTGGAGTTTGCTCAAACTCATGTCCTTTGAGTCAAGTGATGCCATCCAACCATCTCATCCTCTGTCATCCATGTCATTATAAGGATATGTCTTTTTAAATCCATTCACCAGTTAATGGGCATTTGGATCATTTCTCCTTTTTGTCTACTATAAATAGTGCTATTATGAGCAGTGTGACTTGCTTTGGCCAAAAGTATTTCCTTGTAAATATTGATGATTGAAATGTACTTCCTATCTTGACTTCGGGTTCATCCATGTGACTTGCTTTGGTCAATGGGATATTCACAGATAAACAGAACCAAGCTTGTGTGGTTAGGTTTCTCTCTTGCATCTCTGCTGTTACCATGAAGTTTTCTAAGACTCTTCTGGTGGTTCAGTGGTTAGGAGTTGACAATGTTCATTGTTAAACCTGCCAATGAAGGGAAGATGGGTTTGATCCCTGGTCAGGGAAGGTTCCACATGCTGCAGGGCAACTAAACCCATGCACCACAACTACTCAGCCTGAGTTCTAGAGCCTGTGTGCCACAACTACTGAAGCCCACACACCCTAGAGCTCGTGCTTTGCAACCACAGAAGCCGTGTCAATGAGAAACCCACATGCCGCAACTAGAGAAAGCCCACATGCAGCAACAAGACCCAGCGCAACCAAAAGTAAATACATCAAATTTAAAAAGAGTTTTCCCTGTAGTTATTGCCTCACAGCCTGGACCTACGCATAAAACACAAGTGGAAAAGACCTGCATTCAAACAACCATGAAGAGCAAAGCCCAGATTCACCAGTATCCTGAAACAGAATTGCCCCGCTGAGCTCAGCTTGTAAGCTCAGCTGTAGCAGCTGCTCCTAAATTTGATAGCAGAAACATTATGGGTAATAGTCACTTAAAACCACTGAATTTTGGAGTGTTTCAGTGTACAGGGCTTTCCTGTGGCTCAGGTGGTAGAGAATCTGCCTGCAATGCAGGAGAGACCTGCGTTTGATCCCTGGGTTGGGAAGATCCTCTAGAGAAGGGAATGCTACCCACTCTAGTATTCTTGCCTGGAAAATTCTATGGACAGAGGCACCTGGGGTCCTACAGCCCATGGGGTGACAAAGAGTCAGACGTGACTGAGCAACTGAGACTTTTCACTACACTTTAGTATACAGCAGTATTATGGCAGTAGCTAATGAATACAAAAGCCATGCATAATCTGTCTGCCTCTTGCCGCACCAAACTTACTTCATACTGTTTTCACGCTTCTTGTTCTAGCCACTCTGACATGCTTCCATGTGGCCCAAACTCACCACATGGGCAGTTCTTCATCAACGCTATTTCCTCTACCTGGAAAATTGCTTTTCCTCTGCCTTGCGTAACTCATCTCCCCTGAGGCTTCATGTTTCAATTGACATATTTTTGCTTCAGAAAAGCTATTACACTTTTGCTGAGTAACAAACTGCCTCAAAGCTTAGTGACTTAAAATACCATTTTATTCTCTTGAAACTATGGGTAAACAGTGTGGGTTGGGCAGTTTTGCTTGGCTTCTAAGATCACTGCTGCATTTTCCGTCATCCAAGTCATCAAGTGAAGACAGATAGTTTGAGATTCACGACCTGGAATATGTAGTTTTCAGCTAGGCCATGTCTCCAGCAGGCTGTCCTGAGCTTCTTCACACGGATGCAGAGTCTCCAGCAGCAAGAAAGAACAAGTTTCAGTGCACAAAATGACTGCCTGCATGATGATAGTTGCAAACGTATCTTATGATGTTCCCTCAGTGAACAGTCACATGCCAAGCCCAGAGTCATGTGTGAGAAGGATACCCAAGGGCATGCTCAGCTAGTAAGTCATGATTAAAAAAAAAGGTTTATCACAGTTTTCCCTCTGGCCCTAATGATTCATGTTCCTCTAACTTGCAAAACATATTAACTCCCTAAGAAGAGTCCCCAAGTATCATTCTATCATGGTACTAGTCTAAAAGTCTACAATCTTATAATCTGCATTAAGGCTAGATGCTTCCTGGTGGCTTAGCTCGGTAAAGCATTTGTCTACAATGCAGGAGACCTGGGTTCGATCCCTGGGTCGGGAAGATTCCCTGGAGAAGGAAATGGCAATCCACTCCAGTACTATTGCCTGGAAAATCCTATGGACAGAGGAGCCTGGTAGGCTACCGTCCATGGGGTTGCAAAGAGTCAGACATGACTGAGAGACTTCACTTCCACTTTCACTTTCTTTCAAGGCTAGATGCAGATGAAACTCCTTGAGAGCAGTTCCTTGACTATGGTCCTTAATGATGCAGAGACATGAGACATGAAAAGCCAAGTTATTTGCCACCAAATGACTAATCACAGTGGTGAAACAGAAACAAAAACTAATACATACTTTCATTCAAAAAGGGAAAGATGGAAGGAAGAAAGAATAGTCACTGATTTATCAAAATTACAAAGCACAACCAGCTGCAAGTTGTCAGGACCCCCTACTCTGACTGTGCTCCCCAACATAGGTTTCTTAGGCTACTGTTATCCTGTAACAGAATAAATAGTGAGTAAAGACTTCTTATTCAAAGGAAAATGGGGGTTTGGAGGAAGGTCCCATTTTCTTTAATCTTAGACTGTGGAACTTTCTTAAAACTTTTTTTGGGGTTTGCTGTGTATCACATTGCATCTACTCTAAAAGTCAAAATCCACATCCCCAATTCCTTTCTGAGATAGCCTTCTATCCAGACTGTTTTGGGATTATGCTTCCATAGGAAGATACTGCTAAAATTCTTAGAAACAGCTTTGTCTAGTTGAGAGGGCCTATTAAGCATAACTTTAAATGTTTTAGAGATATTAACAAAGAATTATAGAGCTATATTCTTGATTTAATCTAACTTGAGGCCATTTCTTACTTGAAAAAAGGTTATGAAAGAGTTTTATTTTCCAACTTAGAAAGTCTTGGTTACATTATTGTCCCTCTAAAGTGTTTACAAAGTGCATAGTTCTCTCTTTAGCTCATCTCTCTCTTCCTGTACCTAACCATATGTAGCAAAAAAAAAAGCCAATCAAGGGACTTCCATGTTAGTCCAGTGACTAAGACTCTGTACTCCCAGGCCCAGGTTCAATCTCTGGTTGGGGAACTAGATTCTGTGTGCTGCAAGAGAGATCAAAGATCCTGCATGTTGGAACTAAGATCCAGGGCAGCCAAATAAACAAACATATCAAACAAAAGAAGCCAACTGATATTTTTTCAACATTTCAAAATTGATATATTTTCAACATTCTTTTTGGTAATTTCCTGAGCAAAGCTAACCATGACCAATCCCAAAGTCAGTGTAGAACGGGTCCTCACAAGGGTGTGTTTTCAGCAAAATATATTCATTGGTGGCCAGCACTTTATCTGCCAAGAAGCATTTCTCGATGTCTAAATTATAATGCTTCATTTTATACCTTCTTAGTGCCTTGAAGTTTTCCTTTAAAACAACTGTATAATTTGATATTTAACTTCTGACTCCTTAAATATATACTGCTGGGGACAAAGATTATATTAATATCTTATTCACTACCCTATCGTCAGCACATGAAAAGGATGTTTGTGCATGGCAGGCACTTTGAAGAATAAGTGATAGAATAAAAATAGTCCTAAGGGAAACTGTAGTATTCACAGTTTATTTTCTCATTTATTTGTTTATGTGTATCCTCGTCTAGAGTCGTAAGTTCCATAATGACAGGAACCCCATCAATTATGTTCATAAAAATGCCTAAGCAAATTATACCTTTAATAAATCTTCAGAAAGAATGAAAATATTAAATATAAATATATTTACATGATAAAGTAAACCTATATATCAATAGACTAATGATATAAGCATATTAAAATAATATTCTCCATTCTTACGGGTTGTAGGATCAAAACTCAAAGGCTCCCAAAACAAACAACTCAAGACTCCAAGACAGGATATGGTCTCTCCTGGAATCTGAGCCAGACTTACTTCACTCTCTGGGAAAATTTTTCATTATGAGGTGGGAAGAAAAGAGATGGGAAAGCTGTCCTGCAGTGGAATCACATGTGGGAAAGGCATCTCAATTCCTTGTGTCTTTGGAGGAACACGGATACAGATCGCAACGGGCACAAAGATACGGGCAAGATGAGCATCCTTAGGTAACAACAACACTGAGAGAGCCAAGCTTTCCTTCCCTTCCTTAAACACCTCTCCAGTCATGACTGGAGGATGGATGTTTTGCAAGCATCCATGATAGCTCAAAGTCCCCACACGATGGCAAAGCAGCTAGGAGAAACTCTACATCAACCTGGAAGTCAAGTGACCAATGTGATGGCTAGAAAGCATATTATGAATTCAAAGGAAAAGGTTACAGAGATTTATATCACATCTTTACATTCACTCATTCCTTTATGGAAACCTGAGTTGCATACTTATTATAATAATACTATAGGTACCTAACTTATGTTGTGGAACTAGCACAGCACTCTCCCCTGTGGTGGGAGGAGAGTGGAAACATTTTATTGGTAGATGAAGGACAGAGAAGGACTTGCCCATGGATCACTGCATTGACAATCCATAGATCAAGTCTGCAGGATATAAAAGTGCCCTGGAGTGAGTGCATGGGAAGCCTCTGCCTGGCTCTAAAGAAGCCGGCTGGTTTGTATGACAGAGAGCCTGGGATGCTGGTGACTGTGCGTGCAAGCCTTCCCAAAGGACAATTTTGCTCACCTGATCAAAGTTTCCTCACCATCTCTGGCAAACCTTAGCCTGAGTTCCTGTGTAAGCCTTTGGTGGGACAGTTTTCATATCATCTGGTTCCAGTATGTTTCCCAAGTTTCAAAGCCCCTTTGATAATAAGACATACGCAAGTAGTCACTGGGACCCCGCAATGCACCAGTCTCTGTGCTCGGTATATATCAAATCTGCTTGTTTGCCTTTACACAGCCCTCGAGGTAGCATTATAATCCCCGTAATACAGGCAGAGAAATGGAGGCCTCCTCAGACGGAAGGGGAAAGGAACATCCCTGCGACAGAAAAACGAGGGACCCTTTCACTCATTCAGCACATTCTGAGTGTCTATTCCACTCAGGGCCCATTTTTGAAGAAAATTAGTTTGCTTTCACAGTCTGAGTTCTTTCTGCCAGGTCAGTCCAGTTCCCAGAAAGGAGAGGGGGGTGGGGATGTAGAAACGGAAAGTGGGGCTGGAGGATGTGAGAGTCAAGCGCCCTAGGTTTGCCTGGGACCAGCTCCCACCCCAGGCCCCTCCCCAGTCCGCCTTCATCCTGACCATACCCTCACCTCCGCGACCCAGGCAAGTGTTCTTTCTCGAGCCTCTCCCTTGGAAGGATAACAAGAGCGTTTTCCCTGGCGCTGCTGTCCTGTGATCAAAGCATAGCTCAGGAAACGGGGGCCCTCAAAAGCTGTTTATCTAAAATCTCCGATTTCACCCGTTGGAGAGAGCATTCTGCATCTTCTCTCCCTAAGGGCAAATATTTCAGTTACCTGTGTCCTAGGAGCCAGGCTGAGGCCACACATACTTTGCTCAGGAAAAGAAAACACGGCTCTCCTGTCAGAACATTTCCCTTTGTGCTCATGTTCGCTCCCACCGCCCCCGGCCCCCCAGCATGGCTCCGAGGCCAGGAGGAAATCCTAATCTAGCCTCTCACAGGAAGTCTGACTGGTTCAAGGCAGGGAAGATTTAAAGACCAAGAAACCCGAAATCCAAGCTTAAGTGGGAGTGTTTTTTATTACTGATAAAACACAGAATCCCTTTTCTGGGTTATTCTGATGAGCCCAGAGTAAATATTTATCCTTTTAACTAATGGATCTGTACTGAACAGCCCTGGGACTCCCAGACAATCAAGCTGATGGATCACTTTTTGCTTCCCTGGTCTGAGGGTAGAACTGGGCAAAATTATTTGGCACGGGGAGCCCTTTTCCTGTGGCATGGCTCTCGGCATGTATGAGGCATAACATATCCCTCTTTGTGCCAGAAGAGAACTGGGCGGGTGTGAGGGAAGGCCGTGCTGGGACCTCCCGGCTCCACGGCTCTGAGATGATTTAATAGTCACACCGTCAGTGTTCCCAGGGTAAACAGCCGCCTACCTCTGAGGAGAAGAAGAAAGATGGATGGCTGGATCTGTAACCTCCACCCTCCCCGTAGTCCTGAATGCACTACTTTGTTCTTTAGTGGTTTCAGGGAATGCAGTGTTCACAACACTCACATCCTGAGGACACATAAACACACATGAAAATTTACATGGATGAATGACTGAGGATACATGTGGACACAGTGCCCTGAGAGCGTTTTGAGGGTGGAGGCTATTCCTTTTCCATATTTGTGTTCTATTGTCTAGCAATGTCTGGCACAGAGCATATGATTAATATATAATTTTTGAATAAATACATGAACGTTGTTCAGTCGCTAAGTCACGTACGACACTTTGCGACCCCATGGACAGCAGCATCCCAGGCCTCCCTGTCCCTCACCATCTCCCAGGGTTTGCCTAAGTTTGTGGCCATTGAGCCGGTGATCCTATTCAACCATCTCATGCTCTGCCACCCTCTTCTCTAGTTTGCTTTTGTTCAATCTTTTCCAGCATCAGGGTCTTTTCCAGTGAGTTGACTCAAATACTTGAATAATTATACATGAATTATTATAACCATTTACTTAGCATGTAATTAGGTGCCAGGGACTGAAGGAAATTCTTTATAAACATCCTCTTATTTAATTCTCACAACAGATGACTATATTTGGTGCTTTTAGTTTCCCCGTTTCACAGATATGAAAAGTGAGTCTTGACTAGATAAGGTGTTTTAACCAAGGTTACAGAGCAGTTCAGTGCTAGTAAGGGATATCTAATGCCACAGCTGATACCCCTAACACTTTCCTCTCCAAACTCATCTTCCCAAGGTGTACGTGAAAGATGTTTCTACAAACATCATCTACGAAGAGCAGTCATTGAGTTGCCAAGATGCTGAAACCCTACCCGGAGGCTTTGATTAAGCAGCGTGTCTGTTGCCACATTTCTTTCCTGTCCTTCCTCTCCAGCCCCAACTACCAGATACAAAAGGAAGACATCAGCTTCACAGTAAAGATTTTGTGTTTTCAAGAAGAAAGAACCTTGGGTTTAGTTCCCTTCCAACAGTATGACAGTATAGACATTTTTTGAGGAGGAAACTGGCAGTATACGTTTTCTATCACCACCAAAAGATCACAGACTTAGTGTTCTAATATAACATTCATTACCTTGTGTAGGTCAGGGGTCCTGGCAGGCTAAGCTGGGCTCTTCTCAGGGTATCACAAGGCTGAAACGAAGTTGTAAGCCAGCTGGACTCTTATCTGGAGGTGTTGGAAGAGAACCCACTTTCAAGCTCATTCAGGTGTCGGCAGAATTCAGTTCCTTGCAGGTGTAGGATGTGGGTCCTCATTTCTTGGCTGGCTGTCAGCCAGGGTCTGTTGTTTGCCCTTAGAAGCTGCCCACATCCCTTCTCACATGGCCCCTTCCAGCTTCAAAGAAACAAAAGCACGTCCCTGTGCTATTTCATGCTCGAAAGTCTTCTGACTTCCTCTCCGGCAGCCAGCTGAAGAAAGTTCTCTTATTTTAAAGGTTCACGTGACTAGATTAGAACCACCTGGATAACTTCTCTTTAAGGTCAAATGTGCTGTATAAAATAATTATAGGAGGAATTCACAAACTCTGGGTATTAGGGCATGGGATCTTAGGAGCCATTTCTAAAAATAATTTCTGCATACAGTCTTTTATTAAAATTGAGGGCAAAGATAGGAGAAAGATTTATAGGGAGGCAAAGGGGACCAAGTTAGGCAGCAAGAATCTGCCAAAGCAGAATGGAGGAATGATATCAGTACTTTAGAAATCAGGTAAAACATACCAGGACAGAGTTATGAAAAAAAATAAGATGGCACTTAGTAGATGCTTGATAAATGTGTATCTGACTACCTGCTGTTTAAAGTGAACCATGTGTCACACAGAGGAAGAAAAAACTCTCCACACATTCTTTGGTTGTATAAGATGAGTTCATATACATGGAGTCCTTTTAGGGCTTCCCTGGTGGCTCAGATGGTAAAGAATGTACCCGCAATGCAGGAGACCTGGGTTCAATCCCTGGGTCAGGAAGATTCCCCTGGAGAAAGTCATGGCAACCCACTCCAGTATTCTTGCCTGGGAAATCCCATGGACAGAGGAGCCTGGCGGGCTACAGTTCATGGGATTGCAAAGAGTAGGACACAACTGAGTAACACACGCATATGTGTATTCATTCATATTATCTCTGGATGAGTGTGTGCTATTAGGATATTATTATCTCCATTTTACAGAGGAGGGGCAACTAGATCAAGGAAATTGCTAAGCCCCGCATAGCTAGTGACTTTTACAGACAGACAGGCTATCAAAACAGAAGCCCAGCTCCTGAGATGGTACATTTAGTTATTACAATAGATGCATCTGGAATTAGTCTTTTTGGAGTCTGGTCATAAAAGAAATGACCAGGGCAAAAGCTGGAACATAAAATAAGTATCTGTGGGTCTGTGACATAGGCTCAGTCCAGTAGAGGTCCAGGGTTGTGGTGGAGGAAGTCTGGGATTTCATGTAAGACAATCTAGTGCCCAGGTGCAGCCATGAAAGTTATCAAGGTTGTGACCATGGACAAATCATTTCAGTCTTCTGAGCCTCTGTTTCCTATTTGTAAAATGGGAATGATAACATGTGCTTCTCAACCTTCAAAGGGTTGATGTGGTTTGATGCTGCAGCAGCATCATTTTAATGGGCTATATGAACCTAAGATGAAAGTTTGTGAAAGATTTAGTCACTCAGTCATGTCCGACTCTTTGAGATCCAATGGACTGTAGCCCACAAGCTTCCTCTGTCCATAGAATTCTCCAGGCAAGTATACTGGAGTGGGTAGCTGTTCCCTTTTCCAGGGGATCTTCCCAATACAGGGATCGAACTCAGGTCTCCAACCCAGGTCTCCCACACTGCAGGCAGATTCTTTATCATCTGAGCCACGAGGGAAGCCTCTAAGATACAGTAGTGCAACTTTCATCTGATATTTGTGTTTTGTTTCTTCTAGATCCCAGGAGTCAGGTGCCACCAAGAAGTTTAGCTTTGATAGGTAAGAATATTTTTTATATCCTTAGGCTTAGTTCTTGCTCACCTATAGGTTTCATGTTAATCCTTAAAAAAACAACCATTCTTTCTGTCTTTTTCATAGTCTGCCTTTGTGTTTCCCTTCACACTTGTGAAGCCAACAGGAAATAATTTCATTTGAGGAATTCTATCGGCAGTTAGTAGAGGGTATCTTCACATAACCTGAGCGGGAAGAAAGAGACTGAAGGTAGGAGAGACTTGGAGAATGGTCAGAAAGTAGATGCATTAATCAGGCTTCTCCAGAGAAACAGAGCAATAGCATCTATCTACTTATCTAGATATATAGGTAAAATCTGTTTGTTATAGCAATTGACTCATGCAATTATGGAGGTCAAGAAGTCCCACAGCCTGCCATCTATAAGCTGGAGACCCAGGAAAGCTGGTGTAGTACTGTAATTCAGCCCTGTCCAAAGGCCTGAGAACCAATGTCTGAGAGCAAGAGAGAATGGATGCCCCAACTTAAACAGAGAGCAAACGCTCCCTTTCTCTCCCCTTTTGTTCTGGGCAACCCTCAACAATGGGCTGGATGATGCCCATCCACACTGGCATGACTTAACTCAGTTTGGGAGTCAAATGCTAAAGTCTTCCAGAAACACCCTCACAGACACATCAGAAATAATGTTTTACTATCTATCTAGGTATCATTTAATCCAGTCAACTTCCCACAAAAATTTAACCATCACAAGACTGAAGGGACAGCAAAAGCTGAGTGAAGCCATAGGGGCTCTGATTTTTCTCTGTAGATGGAGAGAAGGGAGAGTAGACTGGAGAATGAGAAAACTCAAGAAAAGACATTATAAAGAGCTATTTTGGAAAAAAAGAAAAAAGAAAGAATACTGAGTAGACACACATTAAAGAGTTATCAAGAAACACTTAGAGCCTGGCTGAGACTGGAAATCATAAATTTGTTATGAAGTCAATTAGAGTGATTATGCAATTTTCCTCCAGGTTACAGCTGAGGAACAGAAGCAAAACTCCCCAATGTTTGCTTGAAGCTCAGAAAGAAACAAACATTTATTAAGCATCAGCAATCCATCCTTTTATTATTTACAAAAATATAATAAATAACCTACTATGTCCCCAGAACTGTTCTAGGCATTGAGGAGGATACAATAGCAAGACAGACCAATTTTCCTTCCTACTTCAGCCTTGCAGTTTTGCAGTAGAAAAATGTTAAATAGGTAAATAAAGAGCTAATTAAGAAAATTACAGATTGTGATTTATGTCTCAACTATATGTGTATATATCAACATTAACATACATGTATATATAGATAGATAGATATTGAGATATACTTGCAGATGCCTATATATCTATATAGATTAATATGTATCTCTATTTTTCTATCTATTTAAAAACATACTGAATTATCACACTAGTTTGTTAAGCACTGTTCACTCCCTTTACTTATGAGGCTCAGGCTGAAGATCTTTGTCAAGGTCAGACAGATATTAAAGATCAGAGCCAAGATTTGAACACAGACACTGTGACCCCAGAGCAGTGCTCACTCTATGGTTTCACCCAGCTGTACTACTAAGCTCCCTGGCAGGGTGGAGAAGTGGAAACTAGGAGGAAAGGGATTCATGACTAATCTGTTCGCAGAGTAGCAATGGAGACGCAGACATAGAGAACAGACTTATGGACAAGGGTTGGAGAGAAAAGGGAGAGGGTGAGAGAGTAGCCTGGATGCATAGACTCTAACGTATGTACGTAGATAGGCAGTGGGAATTTGCTGTATGACTCAGGGAACTCAAACTGGGGCTCTGTAATAAACTAGAGGGGTGGGAACGGGAAATTCAAGAGGGAGGGGACACATGTACACCTATGGTTAATTCATGCTGATGAGTTATGGCAGAAACCCAGCCAATGTTGTAAACCAATCATCAATCAATTAAAAGTAAATAAATATTAACAAAAAGAGGAAAGGGATCGGATGGTAACGATGAGGGTGAACTGGAAATAACTGACAAGAAGGAGCAAAAAGTTATGAAATCAAAAAGGGGAAGGAAAAAAGGGTGTGGCAGGAGGTCCTTACTTGGAAAACAGGAGGAGAGTTTGCAGTTTTCCTAGAGCATTTCCAGGATTTCAAGTCAGGCTTCTCTGTAGCAGACAGTAGGCTCCTATCAAGTTCTTATCAGTATTTTTTTTTTTTTTTACTTTATTTTACTTTACAATACTGTATTGGTTTTGCCATACATCAACATGAATCTGCCACGGGTGTACATGAGTTCCCAATCCTGAACCCCGCCCCCCAACTCCCTCCCCATACCATCTCTCTGGGTCATCCCAGTGCACCAGCCCCAAGCATCCTGTATCTTGCATTGAACCTAGACTGGCGATTTGTTTCTTACATGATATTCTACATGTTTCAATGTCATTCTCCCAAATCATCCCACCCTCCACAGAGTCCAAAAGTCTGTTCTATACATCTGTGTCTCTTTTGCTGTCTCGCATACAGGGTTATCGTTACCATCTTTTGGGAAAGGATAGTTTAACATTTCCTTGTAATCTTCTACTTTAAGATAATGTTGGTCTTTTCTTGAGGATAACTATTCTGTTATTCTTAATCAACTTTCTGGGTTCCTTACAGTGGGGCATAATAGTAAGTTTTCCATTAATTGTTATTTGAATTAATTTAGATGTATAATGCACCTAACAAATGGTAAATGCTCCAGTATTTGGGAAGAGCTCCATAAACAGTTTACTGTTGCTATTGTCATTGCTTTCTTCCTCCAAGTGTACTTATGATTTAAAAATCAAGAATTTCTACCTTTGCAGGGAGGAAAGTGTTTACTTGCTTCTAGAACAGGCAATTTCTTAGGCTCCAAGCTATACACAGTTAGAGAAAAGAGAATCCCTTTGTCGATAATACAACTTTTGACAAGGCCTTTGATGAATACACTTGGGATCATTTAATGAGCTGAAACCACAGCCTCCTTGATTTTGCTTCATCTGACTTAAGGGGAAGAGCAGTGTTGTTTCTTTTCCCCTCAAAGACCTTCACGTTAACAGTCGGACTCACTCAGCATCACCTGAGTCAGCATATCATTGCAAATGATAGTCTAGTTCAGTGAACAAGCAAAATGGTTTATTTATAAGCCTCTTTCCCAACTGGGATCCTGGGAAAACTGCTGTTCTCAGAAGTAAATAAAGGTCAGAATGCCTTAATATATACTCAGTGGAAAGTCTAGTGATGATTCTTTCGTGATGGGTGAGACTGGGAACTCAGAACTATTCTTGGATATGTTGGCATAAAATTCTAGAGGAGAAAGTGCCATATTGAACTCTTCCCCTCAGCAGTTTTCTTATTCACTGCCCCCACCCTAGTTGACACTCTTATTATGTGATCTGTTACAATAGCTTCTTAGCTGGCCTCTCTGCCCACCCTTCTTCTATTCCACTCACCCAGGATGGATCTATATTTCTTAATCACAATTCCTCCCACTTCAGCTCCTCTTTCCATAAAGCTCAAAGCATCAAATTAAAAGCCATCATTAGTGGGTTTCTTTGTTTTTTTTTCTTGCCATGAGGTGGACAATTTACATAATAATTTTTGTCTGTTTACATTTATAAATTAGTGCCTAGAATTTTTGAATTTTATATGCCTGGTACAAAGATGGCATAAAGAATAGTAGTTGAAAAAATAAATGATAAATTTTTTTCTTCAACACGACCTCGTGTGGTATGTATCACTTACCTGTTTCAGGGATGTGAAGTTGATAATGGTTAAGTTAATTTACCCAGGACTGTAGGAGGAGAACGGAGAAAGCAATGGAACCCGACCCCAGTACTCCTGCCTGGAAAATCCCATGGATGGAGGAGCCTGGTGGGCTGCAGTCCATGGGGTCGCTGAGGGTAGGACACGACTGAGCGACTTCACTTTCACTTTTTACTTCCATGCATTGGAGAAGGAAATGGCAACCCACTCCAGTGTTCTTGCCTGGAGAATCCCAGGGATGGGGGAGCCTGGTGGGCTGCCGTCTATGGGGTTGCACAGAGTCAGACACGACTGAAGTGACTTAGCAGCAGCAGTAGGAGAGAAAATCCAGGCTTAAAATCTAGGCCTAGTTGATTTCAGAACTCATTAGTTAAATCAATTCTAGCTCAAGTGGCATTTTAATAACTGCCCTAAGTAATTCAAAACAATAAGCTCAGCCCTAGTTGGCTCAAGTTATCCAGAAGAACCCATAACCTTCTATTGTCAACATGTCTTATATGTTGGACTTCATTTCATTCAAATCCTATTCATCCTTAAAGTCTCATCACACTCACCACCTTCTCCAAAAAGCTAATCCAGGTAGTATTTGTGATAGATTTTCCTTTGAATTCTGCCACAAACTCACCCAAAACTCATAGTTTGATGCTAACTATTAGCATAAGTTGAATTTTAGGGGAATGAGAGTCCTGCTGAAATTTTCTATTCCCCACAGGACCTAATAAAGTTCTGGACATCTGAACTTTATTAGGCCTCAGGGTCTAATAAAGGGTCTCAGGGGTCTCAGCAGTTGTTTTAACTTAATCATATCAAATTTGATGTCAACCCCTGTCAACTTCCAATTTCTCCCATCAGCAGTAGTGAAGGCACGTTTACCAAAAAATACTTTCTCTAGTTCGAGAAAACGTCATAAGCCAGAGAGCACTTTGGACTAATCCCAAGAAGCAAAGTTCCTCATTGCCTGGACAGAGGCTGAGAAAAGGAGTTTTAAACTTGTGCTTCTGGGCATTACTCCCAGACTCCCCTAATTTCTGAAACTGAGCTTCTGGGAACAGTCAACGCCCACGTGCCTCCCCAGTGCCCAGCACACACACTCACATGCCCCTTCCATGGAACTTTACCATGCCCAGCCTTGTGAGCAGAAATCTGAAAGTGGGCTGACACAGAGAAATGTACAGTGGAACCTCAACAGTGCAGTGTCTACTATGGGTTTCCTGCTACTGAGAAACAAGGCAAGAGAGCCATCTTTACAAAAGAAACAAAGACCATATTTCTGGTGCATTGATTTGGAAATCATCAAATAGAATCCTAAATGCCAAGGTCTGAAAACCTATCTCTGCTATTCTTTCCTTCCCTTTTAAGGCTGGCAGGATTACAAGCTGGGATAACACCAAGGTATTTTTAGCAGTGTATATTGATTTTTTTTTTTTTT
>SJYX01008893.1:0-10938 GCA_006410675.1 Oreotragus oreotragus
TTTTTTTTTTTTTTCCTGCTCATCATGGTTGCAGTTCCAACAAGTATTTTTCAGTGGATGTGACAACAAGTCAGAGGTTTGGGATAAACTTTAAGCCTTTTTTAAAACTGAGAAAGTATGTTAACTTTACATAGATTAATTATCACGAATCAATGGGAATCAGCAATTTTGCCCTAAAATGTTTCTTCATATTCAGAGAAAAGTCCTGAATTCATCAGCTTATTTTACAGAGAGAAAACATTTGTTCAATATCAAATATCTAAGGGCAAGGAACTAAAGAAGGAAACTCACGGATATGCTAGAACTCTAATTCAAGCTCTTGCTAAAGAATTAAAAAGCTGCTTTTCAAACTTGTATCTGATTTGATATTTTTGTATTTCTAATTGGATTATATATCATTATTTCTTCTTTCATTTATTCGACAAAAATTCACTGAGCTTCTGCTAAATGCCAAGTAATGTGCAGCCAGAGCAACTGCTGATGGCTACATCTGGAAGCAAAAAGCCTTGCTCTTTCAGGAATTATAATCTGTGTAACTTTCATAGAGTCTCATCTACCAAGATTTTTATCCTATTTCTTGAATGACTACAATGGAAGGGGTTTTTTTTAATTAAAAAAACCCCTTGCTTTACAAAATGTATTTATTTCAATTAAATAATTAGTTCAGAAGTGTGGTCGACTGTCACAAAGTAAAGTCGCTCAGTCGTGTCCAACTTTTTGCGACCTGTGGAGTGTGGCCCACCAGGCTCCTCTGTCCATGGGATGCTCCAGGCAAGAATACTGGAGTGGGTCGCCATTTCCTTCTCTAAGGGATCTTCCCGACCCAGGGATTGAACCCTGGTCTTCTGTACTGCAGGCAGCTTCTTTACCATCTGAGCTACCAGGGAAGCCCCTAAATCTGGGCCAAATAGGTGATTTTCATTGACCTGAAAGTGGCAGAAAACTGGTGTTCAAACTCTAGAGCCCAGATCTTGGCAAGCCTACTGCCCATTTCACTATCTTAGAGCCCTGAGGGGGTTACCAGGTGGTTCAGTGGTAAAGAATCCATCTGCCAATGCAGGACACTTGAGTTCGATCCCTGAGTTGAGAAGATTCCCTGGAGGAGGAAATGGCAACCCATTCTAGTATTCTTGTCTGGAAAATAATATGCTCAGAGGAGCCTGGCAGACTACACCCCAAGGGTTACAGAGTCAGACATGACTGAGCGCGCACGCACACACACACACACACACACACACACACACACAGCCCTGAGACTCTCCCAGGCTGTGAAAAAGTTTTAATTTAGTCCACTGGAAAAGGAGAGTTCAGTTGGAGGACAAGGGAGGAGCCCCAGCCAGTAGCCCTCACCAACTGCCAGCCTGGTGGAGTAGGACACCTTGGACCTTCCAGCCCCAGTCGAGTGGCCAGATGATCATAGCCATGTGATTGATCCCCAGTGATGAGCAGCAGCAGAAAAATTGCCCACGGAACCCTCAGAATTGTGAAAATAAATAACGAAATAGTGTTGCTTTCAGTTACTAAGTATACAATGGTTTGTTAAACAGCAATAGAAAACTGGAACTGAAAGTATTTAAATACCTATTACCACTACATTTACCAGTTGTGGATTCAGATTCTCTGACCAGATTTGATTTCTTTGTATTTATCTATAATTGGCCATTTCCCCAAGTTGGGTAGAATTTCCTTACCTGACGAAATGTGATATTTCCAATGAAGATGATACTGGAAATTCTTCTGTGTTCTCTTTGTGTTTACCACTTTTTCTTGGAAAATAATAAAGGATTTTTACATAGCCTCTTATAGATGTTTAGAGAAAACATTACATGCATTTCCCCTAATTATCTAGAATCATAATTCCAGGGTAGGAGAGAGACAGACAGAAATGAAATTGAACAAAACCTTAGGAATGACATTATTATTCATTTCAAATATTACTTGGAAAGAACACTTCTGAATCTCTGGGCCAGGCCCTGTTCTAACATCATGAGAGCTGTTTATGTATTTTGTGTTTATACTTTGCCCATAAGTCATGAATACCCATAAAGAATAAAAGCTAAAAGGATTTGTTAACAAAGAAGGATTTTTAAGACCTGCTAAATGATTTGTGTAACAACCATGCACTTAAAAATACAAAAGAAAAAAAATTGAATACAAAAACACACAAAAACCAGACACTTTTCTATATTCCCCCACTCCCGCTCCAGGTAAGTATATGTGCTTAGGCTCAGGAAATCCCAATAACTGTATCTCTGCTCCGGGACAGCCAAGCAAAGCTGGTTTCTGGGTGAGCAGCTCCAGTCCTTTCCTACCTGAGTCTGTGCCAGAAATGAACCTGTGCATCCAGGAGCAGTTGGTAGAGGGGTGTGAGCATCAGAAAGCGTCAGAATGACTCTTTTTCCAAACTGGAGCAAAGGCTATTTTGTTTTCTGTAGGTAAAACATCGGAGGCTTCTTTTCTGGGCTGCTGTTTATGTCCTGGTTCGTTCTGAAGCAGGGCCACTGTTGCCTTTCACCCTGCCTTGGAAAGGAGAGGAGGACACCTCCACAAACCTGAGCCCTTGTGTCAGTGAGGTACACGCGGAGGGTGCTCCTTCCCGTCCTGTGTGTGGGGGAAGCCCAAAACAGCAATCTCCCCTTGTGCTTTTGTCTGACAGGTGAGAGCCTGTTAAACAGGGCCTCCAATTGTCTCATGGAAATTAGACTCACTTTTCTAAAATGGCAAAGATCCACCCCATCTTGCCTTATTACACAGCAAATTGATAGGCAGATTGAGATCACACATTTTCTTTTTCAGCAAGGTGAAAATTCAAGGTTCACCACATGTTCAGCTAGTGGTTATCAGAACTCTGCAGGACAATTAAAATAATTTGAAAAATTACCGTATGAAAAGAGAACATTCCATTTTAAGCGTGATCTTTTAGAATTCGAATTGTTGACTTGAATTGCATCTCAGAACTTAATACCTCCAGCCCCAAAGTAAATACTGTTAAGCAAGCTTGAACTAAGCTTAGCAGAGTTTAACATGCTCAGTTATAATATTTGTTTAAGAAAAATTATTTCTAGCTCTTCTTACAGATATGTGTTCGCTACAACTCTTTAGAGCTTTGCTTCTCAGATGCAATCCCTATGCCTGAAAAAAATGTTCATTACTGTATCTGGGAGGGAATGTGTGTGCTTTTGCCTTTACTATCAGGATACCTGGACAAATATTTTGTCTCCGTAATCTTTGTAAATCATATTCAATAGGTAAGATGAGTTCATCTTTCGAAGCTCAGTTAAGTACTTGTGATAAACCACAGCTTGCTGAATCCATCCAGTGTTGCAGTTGGAGATGGGCAGTTATCACCTTCAGTCCCTAAAGAATTGTTTCATTAAATTATGCTTTGGTGTGTTGTTATCTCCCCACAGTAGACATGGGTCTCACAGAAACATCTATTGCAAGGATGCTGTCGAGCTTATTGTTTTCTGCTCTTTAGAGAAATGACTCCCTGGTCTTAGCATCCAGCAGAGTTCTACCCTTTGTAGTGATTAGTATTTGTTGAACAGACAGTGACTGTGTAAGTGCAAAGTGTCTCATTTTATGATGACTAGTCTACACCCAATTTTGTGATACACTCGTGTGCAGACTTTGTAAATACATTCCAGCAAAGTTCCCAGCTTATTTTTATATCTCCATCCTTATTATACTATTTTTACCCCTGCTTTTAAATTGCACCATTTTATTATTAAATATAATAAAGTTTATAACAGTAATATCAACTTCCATTTATTGTGTGTTTCCTATCTGCAGGGATATAGGTTAAGAGCTCAATGCTGCTGCTGCTAAGTCGCTTCCGTCGTGTCCGACTCTGTGTGACCCCATAGACGGCAGCCCCCGTCCCTGGGATTCTCCAGGCAAGAACACTGGAGTGGGTTGCCATTTCCTTCTCCAATGCATGAAAGAGAAAAGTGAAAGTGAAGTCACTCAGTCTGTCCGACTGTTAGCAACCCCATGGACTGCAGCCCACCAGGCTCCTCCGTCCATTGGATTTCCAGGCAAGAGTACTGGGGTGGGGTGCCGTTGCCTTCCAATGGCTCAATACGTAGCACTAATTTAATTCTTACAAAATACTACTGATAACCATCTCCCTTTTTATATATAAGGAGACAAAAGGTCAGCACATTTTAGTATTTCCCTAGCTGTTAGGGAGGAATTGAGTTTTGTTTTTAAGGTAGGCTATCAATAGTAAGAGCAAACATTCTAGGAGGGCGGAGTCCAGGTAGCAAACACTTCAGTAAATGCCCTCTATGTGTTATCTTGGTTAAAACTAGGAAAACCCTAAGTCATAGCTACTATAATAAGTGACATTGTCAGTCCTGTGTGTTTGCTAAGTCACTTCAGTTGTGTCTGACTTTTTGCGACCCCACAGACTGTAGCCCATCAGGCTCCTCAGTCCATGGGATTCTCCAGGCAAGAATACTGGAGTGGGTTGCCCTGCCCTCCTCCAGGGCAACTTCCCAACCCAGGGATTGAACCCATTTCTCTTATATCTCCTGTGTTGCCAGGTAGATTCTTTACCACTCGTGCCACCTGGGAAGTCCTGTTGTCAGTCCTAGTTACTAATAATGATTATTACTATCTTCATTATAATGATGAGCAAACTGATTCAGAGAAAGGTCCAGTAACTTTCCAATCTGCCAGGTTATTGTGGAGCTGGGATGTGAACCCAGTTGGTTAAATTCCAGGAGAATAAATATGACATCATCTTGCTATAGATATTTATTTATTCTTGTGAACTACTTAAATTTATCCTGGAAGAAGTGAGGGATATTCACATCTAAGAACCTACATATATACATTTGCACACACACATCTGTCATTTCCATCTTTCCTGTGTGGAAGTGATCTTGCTCAGTGCTAAGGTATAAAGAAAATTCTCTAAATAACAAAGTAGGTAATTCTGTCTGTGGTCTGGGAAAAAGGCTAGATGACTCTTAAAAAGTCCTTTCTGCCCCAATTCAACTGGGTTAAATGCTCCTTCAGGGCAGAGACGATGCAAATGCACACAGCGCAGTAATAAGCCTAAACTGCTCTTCCTCGATTTGTTAGTGCCCCTTGGCTTCTCACGAGTCCCAAAGCTGGACAACTTTCATGTTCCTGGTGTGCTTCTTCATTAACCAAGAATGACTTCATTTCTCTTGTAATGAACTCTGCTCTGCTTTTAGACCACACCCATTGATGTTTCAGTCCTGTGATGTCTGCCTATGGAGAGCTGTAATTTCAGGTTCTGAACTTTCACCCTGTGGATGAAGCTTTTGGCCCAAGAATGCACTGGGGCACCTGGCTCCTGTGGATCTGTTGGAGAACCATGTTGTGTAGGAGTCTCTGCTTGTAGATCTGGGCCAGGTCAAGAGAGTGATGAAGGTTAATAAAGTCTGAATGAATTAGTTCTTCTGACTGCAAGTATTACCCAACCAGGTTGAGACCAAAATGAAATACAGAATAAATCCATCAAAATCATGGAACACTCAAATATATTTGAGATCCAAGATCTCAAACCTTCCATTCCAGAGGTCTTCTGCCTTTCTTTCAAAGGAAACTCAGCAAATCGCAATGGACCAGAGTCACTTATTAAAAGAGTGACAGGGCGTTTGGATTTGGGTGTCTTTGTTTACCATCTTGTATGAGAATTAAAATGGAAGTTAACACATCAAGTGAATATCAGTACTTTTAGGATGCAGGTACTGGACTAGAATAGAAATGAATTCCTTCAATCAGTGAGTTCAGTCGCTCAGTTGTGTCTGATTCTTTGCGACCCCATGGACTTCAGTACACCAGGCTTCCCTGTCTATCACCAACTCCCGAAGCTTACTCAAACTCATGTCCATTGAGTCAGTGATGCCATGCAATCATCTCATCCTCTGTCCTCTTCTCCTCCCAACTTCAGTCTTTCACAGCATCAGAGTCTTTTCAAATGAGTCAATTCTTCGCATTGGTGGCCAAAGTATTGGAGTTTCAGCTTCAGTGTCATCCTTCCAATGAATATCCAGGACTGATTTCCGTTAGAATGGATTGACTGGTTGATCTCTTTGCAGTCCAAGGGACTCTTAAGAGTCTTCTCCAACACCACAGTTCAAAAGCATCAATTCTTTGGCGCTCAGCTTTCTTTAGTCCAACTCTCACATCCAAAACTGACTACTCAAAAAACCATACCTTTGACTAGATGGACCTTTGTTGGCAAAGTAATGTCTCTGCTTTTTAATATGCAGCCTTGATGTGCTCCTTTCCCGATTTGGAACCAGTCTGTTGTTCCATGTCCAGTTCTAATGTTGCTTCTTGACCTGCATACAGATTTCTCAGGAGGCAGGTCAGGTGGTCTGGTATTCCCATCTCTTTCAGAATTTTCCACAGTTTGTTGTGATCCACACAGTCGAAGGCTTTGGCATAGTCAATAAAGTAGAAGTAGATGTTTTTCGGGAACTCTCTCACTTTTTCGATGATCCAACGGGTGTTGGCAATTTGATTTGTTTCCTCTGCCTTTTCTAAATCCAGCTTGAACATTTGGAAGTTCATGATTCATGTACTGTAGAAGCCCAGCTTTGAGCATTACTTTGCTAGCATGTGAGATAAGTGCAACTGTACAGTAGTTTGAGCATTCTTTGGCATTGCCTTTCTTTGGGATTAGAATGAAAACTGACCTTTCCAGTCCTGTGGCCACTGCTGAGTTTTCCAAATTTGCTGGCATGTTGAGTGCAACACTTTAACGGCATCATCTTTTAGGATTTGAAATAGGTCAACTGGAATTCCATCACCTCCACTAGCTTTGTTCATAGTGATGCTTCCTAAGGCCCACTTGACTTTGCATTCCAGGATATCTGGCTCAAGGTGAGTGATCACACAATCGTGATTATCTGGGTCATGAAGATCTATTTTGTATAGTTCTTCTGTGTATTGCCACCTCTTCTTAATATCTTCTGCTTCTGTTAGGTCCATATCATTTCTGTCCTTTATTGTGCCTATCTTTACATGAAATGTTCCCTTGGTATCTCTAATTTTCTTGAAGAGATCTCTAGTCTTTCCCATTCTATTGTTTTCCTGTATTTCTTTGCTTTGATCACTCGGGAAGGCTTTCTTATTTTCCTTGCTCTTCTTTGGAACTCTGTATTCAGATAGGTATATCTTTCTTTTTCTCCTTTGCCTTTAGCTTCTCTTCTTTTCAAAGCTATTTGTAACGCCATCTCAACAATCATTTTGCCTTTTTGCATTTTTTTTTCTTGGGGATGATCTTGATCACTGCCTCCTGTACAATGTCACGAACCTCTATCCACAGTTCTTTAGGCATCTGTCTATCAGATCTAGGCCCTTAAATCTATTTGTCACTTCCACTGTATAATCAGAAGGGATTTGATTTAGGTCATACCTGAATGGTCTAGTGGTTTTCCACTTTCTTCAATTTAAGTCTGACTTTGGTAATAAGGAGTTCATGATCTGAGCCACAGTCAGCTCCCTGTCTTGTTTTTGCTGACTGTATAGAGCTTCTCCATCTTTGACTGCAAAGAATATAATCAATCTCATTTCAATATTGACCATCTGGTGATGTCCATGTGTAGCGTCTTCTCTTATATTGTTGGAAGAGGGTGTTTGCTATGACCAGTGCATTCTCTTGGCAAAACTCTATTAGCGTTTGCCCTGCTTCATTCTGCATTCCAAGGACAAATTTGCCTGTAACATCAGGTGTTCCTTGACTTCCTACTTTTGCATTCCAGTCCCCTATAATAAAAAGGACATCTTTTTGGGGTATTAGTTCTAGAAGGTCTTGTAGGTCTTCATAGAACCATTCAACTTCAACTTCTTCAGCATTACTGGTCAGGGCCTAGACTTGGATTACTGTGATATTGAATGGTTTGCCTTGGAAACGAACAGAGATCATTCCTTCATTTTTGAGATTGCATCCAAGTACTGCATTTTGGACTCTTTTGTTGACTGTGATTGTTACTCCATTTTTTTCTAAGGGATTCTTGCCCACAGTGGTAGATATAATGGTCATCTGAGTTAAATTCACCCATTCCAGTCCATTTTAGTTTGCTGATTCCTAAAATGTTGATGTTCACTCCTGCCATCTTGTTTGACCATGTCCAATTTGTCTTGATTCATGGACCTAACATTCCAGATTCCTATGCAATATTGCTTTTTACAGCATCAGACTTGACTTCCATCACCAGTGACATCCACAGCTAGCTATTTTTTTGCTTTAGCTCCATCTCTTTACTCTTTCTGGAATTATTCTTCCACTGATCTCTAGTAGATATTGGGCACCTACTGACCTGGGGAGTTCATCTTTCAGTGTCATATCTTTTTGCCTTTTCACACTGTTCATGGGGTTCTCAAGGCAAGAATACTGAAGTGGTTTGCCATTCCCTATCTATTGGATCACGTTTTGTCAGAACTCTCCACCATGATCCATCTATCTTGGGTGACCCTACATGGCATGGCTCACAGTCTCACTGAGTTAGACAAGGCTGTTGTCCATGTGATCAGTTTTCTGTGATTGTGGTTTTCATTCTGTCTGCCCTCTGATGGATAAGGATAAAAGGTTTATGGAAGCTTTCTGATGGGAGAGACTGACTGAAGGGGAAACTTGGTCTTGTTCTAATGGATGGGGCCATGCTCAGTAAATCTTAATTCCAATTTTCTGTTGATGGACAGGGCTGTGTTCCCTGGTTATTTGACCTGAGGCCAAACTATGGTGGAGGTAATGAAAATAATGGTGACCTCCTTCAAAAGGTTCCATGCACACACTGCTGCATGCAGCGCCCCGAAGCCTGCAGCAGGCCACTGCTAATCCCCGCCTCCACTGGAGACTCCTGGACACTCACGGGCAAGTCTGGGTCAGTCTCTTGTGGGGTCCCTTCTCCTGGGTCCTGGTGCACACAAGGTTTTATTTGTGCCCTTCAAGAGTCTGTTTCCCAGTCCTGTGTAAGTTCTGGCAGCTCTATGGTGGGGTTAATGGTGACCTTCTCCAAGAGGGCTTATGCCATACCCAGGCCTAATGCACCCAAAGCCCCTGCCCCTGCAGCAGGCCCCTGCTGACCTGTACCTCCGCAGGAGACACTCAAACACAGTTCTGTCTCCATCTCTGTGGGGTCTCTGGGTCCTGGTCTGCAGGTTTGTTTGAGCCCTCTGAGCATCTCTGGCAGTTATGGGTTTAGACATCCGATTTCGCCCCTCCTACTGTCTTTAGGGGTAAACAACCACAAGTAAAGAAAATGTTCAACTTGCCTTTGGTGTGTATTTTCTATCCTCCACAGGTAATACAATCAGGAAGTGTCTTTGAAGGGGGTCAATATTTTTCATCACTGGAGAAGGAGTTAGATCTACTGGGAAATCAGTGATTCTCCTCAAGCACTGGCTTATCTATCACACAAGAAAGTCATGGAATGTGTGTGTTCCTAGCACTTAGGTTTTGTCTCCCTGAGGGGACTGATACACTGGCTGAGAGTTGTGTGCTTTACAAGAGTAAGGGCGAAGACTGTGCTGTCCCACTCTGCCCTGTGAAATTATTGGTAAAGCCTATTCGTGTCATCCCATTAAGAGCTCACAAGATCCTATGGTGGTGCTTATTCACTGAGAAGGGCACTGCAGTATAACCAGTACACCAGTTAAAAGCAAGGATACGGAGTCAGACTGCCTAGGTTCATTTCTTAGCTCTGTTGCTACCTGGGTCATGTTGGCAAGTTACTTTAGCCCTCTGTACCTCTATTTCCTAAAAGTATTCACCTCAAAGCGATGAGAGAATTAAATCTTGTAATGTGCAGGAGGAGAAGTGGACAACAGAGGATGAAATGGTTGGATGGCCTCACCATCTAGATGGACATGAGTTTGAGCAAGCTCCAGGAGTTGGTGATGGACAGGGAAGCCTGGCGTGCTGCAGTCCATGGGGTCACAAAGAGTCAGACAGGACTGAGTGACTGAACTGAACTGAATGTGCATAAAATACTTAGAAGCATAGTAAGTGCTACGTTTGTGTTAGCTGTTACTATCATCAGTAAGTCCTCACACAAATGTCCTTTGAATGCTGACTTCATTGCCATTCTTCCTGCTTTTACCTCCTGCAGATCCTTATCACCTCTGCACTCCTCTAGGATAATTGTTTCCAAAGGGAGAGACCAGTTTGGAGACAGTTATCCTTCCTTCTGAATCAATCTTTGATGCAGATTTCTTATTATTTTTTCTAAAATGCCAGTTTTTGCTACTCTCAATCAAAAATTACTTTCTCTAGAGTAAAGTTTACTTTTTTTTTGGCCTGACACTCAAGACCCTCTTCACTTTCCCCCCTGCCTCATCATCAACTTGTATTTGCAATGATTCCTTCTTTTCACTGCATCATGGGAGTCTTGGCTGTGTCTTTTGGGTGGAGGTAGAATAAAGAGAGAGGGGACAACCTGAAAGGAAGAGGTACAAAATGGATAGTCTTAATTTCTAAGTAATAAATCAGAGTCTGAGGTTGGATCTAAGCAATGCCTGGCTAGATTAACTTTGAAGCCAGAGACCAGGCCCCTCCTATGGAATTGAAGATGTCTCTGGGGATAGTGGGGCCACAGTCACCATGTGACATGCACACTGCTCCTAAATCACCCTGGGTCATGAAAATCTGGGCTGAATGACAAGTGAGGGGTCAGCAGCTTTACTGAAGGCTTTCTTGCACAGTGAGAGTGAACCACACTAGCTGCCATTATAACTTGGCCTGTATGTTGCATGAACATAATACGATTGTACAGCTTTAAGAAACATCATACAAGAATGGAGGCAAGAAGTGCATTCATAATGGATTTACAGCATCTTTTTTCTTCCTCCTCCTTCACTCTGGCTATTCAAAGTCAATATTATTTTCTCCTTTGGGTGAAGAAGGATGGATCCATATCCAACCTGCACCCTGCCATAGCTTCTGATGACATC
>SJYX01008894.1:11375-31444 GCA_006410675.1 Oreotragus oreotragus
TTTTTTTTTTTTTGGCCACCCTGCATGGCTTGTGGGATCTTAGTTCCTTGACCAGAGATCAAACCCAAGCCCTCGGCAGTGAAAGTATGGAGTCCTAATCACTGGACCTCCAGGAGAGTCTCACTATGTGGGAATATATAGGGGAATATGGGTCCTATTAAGGGCTTCCCCAGTGGCTCAGAAGGTAAAGAACCCCCCTGTAATGCAGGAAACTCAGGTTCAATCCCTGGGTCGGGAAGATCCCTTGGAGAAGGAAATGGCAACCCACTCCAGTATTCTCTCCTGGAGAATTCCATGGACAGAGGAGCCTGGCATTGGGCTACAGTCCATGGGGTCACAAAGAGTTGGACATGAATGAGTGACTTTTACTTTCTTTCATGGGTCCTACTGTGTGAGTCTGGCCCAGTTCACAGCCACGCTTCCAATATATAAACTCCCCCACAACTACACAAGAATGATAGCCCTTTTAACAAGATAACTCACCACACCATTTAAAGACAGAATAGCTTTGATAATTTTGATTTGCTTAAGAGATCGACATCCAAATTTGCAGACATCACAAGATCCCTCGGAGCTCTAATCTCAGAATCTGTAAGTGCACAGGCTGACTCTTCTCCTCCTTCCCTCCCACGTGCCCAACAGGATGGCCTTTCACCCCTGGGCTCACAGAGCCACTTCAGAGTGTACCCCACTGTCCAGCTGCTGGCTACACCCCCAGCTGAAGAATGATGTGATAGAGGGGGAACAAAGTAGAGTCAGCTATCCAACTAGGGTGGGCAGGAGGTAAGACCTAGATGTGGTCACAGGTAACCCCCCCCTTTTTTTACATTGTTTTATAGAAAGCATTTTAGGGCTGCTTTTATCCCTGGGGGACATCCCTGCTAAATTCTCCCCTTTCAGAGATCAGTGAGAGAGGCCAAAGTCCAACTTTCCAGGGCCATGGATCCCAAGCCAGTTCACTCCCCCTTCTAGTCTGTTTTATCTCCCCAACACCCAGGCACTGAGTTGCTGTCAGTAGCAGAGGCACTCTGAGCTGCAATATTAATGATTATTATTCTATTATCAAATAACATTGCCAAGCCTGGCCGGCTCCCTCCTACAGTGGCAGCAGAGGCGAGCTACAAAATTCAATATTGATAAAGCGCATATTGTCTTCTAGAACCATTATTCTGCCTGACAGCCACTCTCTAGGGCTTCCACCATTAGCAGCAAAGAAGGGAGAGAGATTGGTTAGCGACGGCCTCTGGGAGGGAGGACCCTCAGGGAAGATGAAAAGTCCTCTGAATCTACCACTTCCACAGCCCAACATGAGGGTTAATCCCAAACAGAACTCCCCAGAAAAATCTAACACAGTGACCAGGAAGGGGGCCCACAGCCTGGTCCCACCTCTGCCACTCCTTCAGCGCAGCCCTGGATGTCCTGTATTCTGGTCAGAAGAAGGGAATGAGCCAGAGGTTCCTTCCAGCACTGACCCCCAAGTCTGCAGCTTAGCCCATGCCTACTAAGGCTACTGTCAGTTTCCTTTTTGGTCCCAAGCACGAAAAGAATTAGGATCATGGTAATAAGTTTCCTAGTAAAAGGGCTTAAGACTTTAAGCCGCAGATCGAAGGGCTCACACGATCTGCTCCCCACCGCAGGCCTGGCACTGTCTGTCCTCTAAGCCCCGTGCACTCCCTTAGACAACTGCACAGCCAGCTCCCCACCGTCCTCCTGCCCTTTACACAGGAGGTCTCCCATTTAATACTGACTCCTGACCCCACCCAACCCCTTTACCCTGCTCTACTTTTCCCTTGATCCATTGCATTTGTTACCTTCTATCTGACTTATTATTTATTTTCTACTTCTCACCTCCAACAGGTAAACTCTACAAAGGTAGGGATCTTGGCTTTGTCCATGAGTGAACCCACCAACAATACTGCCTGACACATAGGTGGAGCTCAAAAGGATTTTCTGAATGAAGGAAGCTAAAGCTAGAAGGGTGCGTGTTTCGGTCAGCCCCATCTGACTAGTTCCATCACTTGGGGTTGGGGACAGGGAGAGATGGCTAGATGGCAAGATGGCTAGTGAATGCCCCACATCCTCCTGTCTCCATCACAGCCTCTAGAACGTGCCACTAAGGAAAACCTGGATGTTTAAGTGGGATATTTTCTGATGAACCCCAAGCACATTGCTATCTGGTGCTCAGTCAGATTCCTAAGCCTTCCTCCCAAGACTTCAGTCCCCTGCTTCAGGCTGCCCCAGACTAAACATCAACCTCTACAGCTCTGATTTTCCAGCTTGAGTAAGCACAGGAACCACCAGATAAGCTGGTTTACAATGTTTATTCCCAAGCCACCTTCCTGGAGACTCTGATTCAATAAGACAGGGGAAGGACCCAGAAATATACATTTAACAACACTCTGCATTCCCCAAGGTGATGGCAGTAACAGGAATTGTTTGGGCCACACCTTGAGGAACTCTGGTGCAGACTGATGCTATTAATAGATTAAGTGAGCTGTATTTCTGTTTCCTCTGCATCTCCCTAACTCCAGGACGTGGCTCTAGCACCAGAAGAAATGGACCTGTGAGGTGGGTTTGCCATTTTCTTTTCTACCAGAAGCGCAAAAAATTAAAACAGCACTTTGGAGAAACATGGAAAGAAGGGAGGAAGTGGAGGAAGGCAGCAGTGTAGAGTGTAGAGCTAAGGTAAAGCACGCCCACATCCCAGTGTGTTGACCCTGTACCTCACATTCTGCACAGCTTCTTTAGCAGTTAGGTTTGAAGTTTAAGTATCTTATCTTGGAAAGTAAGCAGGTAAAAATGACCATGTCTAGAATGATGGAACCATCTGCCTCTGTCCATTTTCTGTGGAGAAATCCAGCATATATATCATGGGAGTGGCCTGGGCCTGAGCTCAGCTGGAGTGCCTCCAAGTACTGGGTCCAACATACACTCCTGCCCAACAGGCTCTAATGGACAGGGCTGAAAGGGACTCAGTATTCCAAACACTGAGGCCACTGCTCCCTGGGGCAACTATGCCTGTCCAGGAAGGGTAACTGCTAAGCAGGTGTTCCCAAAGGGATGGCACAACCACCAATCAGACTTCAGCACAGAGACTCCTGGATTCTCTAGGATACAGGCCTGGGAGAAGAGAAACACACCAGGAGCAAGAAGGGATATCATGGCCATCCCAGGGTCCAAGGAGCAGCATGAGGGCTCTGGGAGCCCAGGGTACAGCATCTAAGAGGAAGATGCAAACAGAGACAGGAAACGCCCCAAGGGCATCTTTAACCCCTGTTCTCTTTCTTCTACTCTTCAGGAACTCACTAGAGACAAGCATTACTCACGCCCATTCCAATGAGTCGCTCAGATATGATTTGCTAGGTCAGACCCCAGGACTAGGGACTGAAAAGGAGCCCTCAGTTCCCTCTATACCTCTAAGTTAAGCTCATAATTATCTGTCATCTGGAGGTCTCCCGAGGCCAAATATTAATATATTTCCTTCCATAATGACAACAATAATAGTAACCAACACTTATTTGGTACGTCCTCTACACCAGGAACTATATTAACTCATTCAATTTAACAACTATGTGAGATAGGGACTATTATTACACCCATTTTACAAATGGAGAAACCGAGGCAGGAAGAGGTTAACGATGGGGAAGAGTTCCAGTCAGGCAGCTTGGACTCTGGAAATCATTCTCTTAGCTGCTTTGCTCACTCACTGCTTCTGGGCTTGGGGATGGGATGGGATTTGCCCCAGGTGACAGATTTAAGACTAGGTCTAAGGGTTCTGAATCTCAGAAAAGAGCTGAGACTCAAGTCCAGACCACAAAATCAAAGAGCAGAAAAGAATTTTACAGAGAGTTTCCTGGCAGCCCAGTGGTTAAGACCTGGTGGTTTCACTGCTGTGGGCTGGGGTTCAGTTCCTGGTTGGGGAACTAAGATCCCATAAGCTGTGTGGTACGATTTTCTAGTCAGTAGAGTCCACACCCCCTCTCAGTTGGGGGAACTTTTGGGCTAAGTTGGTTCACTAGTATCCTATTCTAGAAGCTCCAACCCCAGGATACTTCAGGTTCAGTGGGTCTCTTATTTATCCTATTCACTATCATTTGACTAAAGAGCACTTATTCTACTCCAGGCACTGGGCTACACCTGCAAAAAAGCAGCAGTGAGCGCATGGGACCAAGGGCGGACTGTTGCTGAGCAGCATAAAATATAAGACACAGACACACAGGAGAAGGTCCAGAGGTCTGCTGTGACCACCACATCAAGAAACTTCAGTGTTACTCTGCAGCCTATTAAGAGCAACTGAAGGAGTTTAAGCAGGGGGATAACGCTAAGATTTGTGCTTCAGAGAGATGACTTTGGTGTTTAATTGGAGGCTAGATTTGAATGACGCGGGGCTAACTGGAGGTTGTGGCTGGTACAAGTTAGAGCTGATTAGGAACTGAAACAGTGGGAACTGAAGCAGGAAGGGGAAGTAGTAAGGGCTTTCCTTAACTGAAGGCATACAGGGTAGAGTGGAGAGAAACATCCAGATGATGCTCAGGTTCTGTGATCAGCACCTGAGCTCGGGTGATCAAGAAGATAATGGAACTATCTCCTGGGAAAGATGAGATGGCAACATGACGAAGCTGGCTTTAGAAATGTTATGCTCAAGTTTGTTGGATCATCCAGACAGAGACACCCAACAAGCAGATGAATATAGGGGTTGGAAGCTCAACAAGAAATCTGAACTGAAGATAGAGATTTAGGAATTATTAGGAAATTCATGGAGCTGGAACCTTGGGAATGAATGACATCACCCTGGGTGAACATGTAGAGTAAGAAATGAAGAGGAGGACAGACTCCTTAAGAGATCTTAGCATGAAAGGGTGGGAGAAGTTGCTTGAGCCAAGACAGACCAAGAAAGAACAGAGGGGCCCAGAGACTAAGGAGAGCGTGGGTCACGGAAGCCAAGGGAGACGCATTTCAAGGAGAAGCAGACAACAGGTCAAAGGCTGGGGTCAGCTCGGTTCAGGCAAAGCCCGAGACCTTCTAACCGCTCTAATCTATACACCTTCCCACTCCCCAGCTGTTGACAGAGAACACTGCTTAGGACTGCTGTGTTTTATGGTCTCCATTTCAATACCACTGAATAACAAAACCTATTTATTTATTCATCTTGAAGCTCAGTAGAGAAGCAGTTGTGCCCCAAAGAATACCCAGGGCAAGGTCACCTAGAAGTCTCCTGAGGGCCAAGGCCCACATCTGAGGAAGGAGCTCATGCACCAGACCCAGAACCCTGAAAAAACTCCTGACTCTCTAAGGACAAACCCCTGGGCCTCAGTTCCCTTGTCTGAAAAGTGGTTGTGAAGAATATCTGAGCTAATTCTCCTGACAAAAACATCTTATGCTGTGGCCGACATCTGTTTAGTTGCTAAGTCATGTCCGACTGGTCTTGCGATTCTGTGGACTATAGGCCACCAGGCTCCTCTGTCCGTGGGATTTCCATGGCTGACACTTAGGAACCACCAAATGAGTGCTAACTAACATTCCTTGTCCTCCTTCCTTCAAAGGCCTTATAAACCTTTAAACCTGTCATGATTCTTACAACCTGAAGAAACACGGGGAAAGCCAGCCTTAGAGACCTGACGTGCCTTCCATAAAGCCCCCCAGAAGATGAGCTGCCGAGCCGAGACGAGAGCCTGGGGCTGCCAAGTCTCAGGCGAGGATTCTGGCCTCCACAGCACAGATGCCCAGAGTCCTTTCCTAGGTGAGTAATCCCTCCCTCAGTAACCATCACCTCTCACGTATATCTGAAGTTTATCCATAACTGGACAAACCTGTAGACTCCACTCTAGAGAATCTGAGCCCTCAGAGCCCTCCCAGCCTCCCTCACCACAGCAGAGCCCAGGACCAAGCACAGGAGAAAAGGAACCCAAGGGTCCTACCACCCACATCACTTCTTCCAAATGTTATCGGCTATTAGCTTTGTCCATGACCTGAAGCTGAGCTCAGCTACGCAGACTTCCAAGACCCTTCTGCTCAGCAGAATCCCTTTCCAGACAGAAGACAAGGCCCAAGACTGACAATGTCTTGGCTCCCTCTGATCATATTCCCTCCTCGGTTTCTGAAATGCCAGCCTCAAGTGTGCCATAAGGCAGTGTTCAGTAGGTGAGCCCTACTGTCCAGCAGGCAAGGGACGCAATCACTTAGCCAAGGTCCTTAGAGAGGACTTTCCTATGGCACTTCCCTGGTGGTCCAGTGGCTAAGACTCCGAGATTCCAGTGCAAGGGGTATGGCTTCAATCCCTTGTCCGGGAACTAAGATCCCATATGCTGTGCAGTGCAGCCAAAAAAAGTATTTAAAAAACACACAACTTTTCTTTCATTGATCTTACTCAATCAACTACTTATTAAGAGCTTCCCTGGAGGCTCAGTGGTGAAGAATCTGACTGCCAACGCAGGAGACGCAGGTTCAGTGACTGGGTTGGGAAGATCCGCTGAAGAAGCAAACGGTAGCCCACTCGGAGAATCCCGTGGACAGAGGAGCCTGGCAGGCTACAGTCCATGGGGTCACAAAAGAGTTTACACGACTGAGCAGCTAACACTTGCTCCAAGTAAAGAGCTACAGAGTACTTATTAAAAAAGAAAGAAAAAAAAAGACATCATTATTTGTAACTCAATTCCTGCCATTAAGTTGTTTTAGTAGTAATTACTAAACATTCACCCTTCCTTTTTAGGTCCTACAAGCTTTGCCCTGAACTGCGGCCATGGGCTTTTGGGGTCAAGGAAGGAGTCTGTATGTCTGTTTCCCATATCCGCTCTGCACATGACTGGTGCTCATTAAAGTTACTCCCTAGGTAAGAGCTTCCCTGTAGCTCAGACAGTAAAGAATCCACCTGCAATGCAGGGGACCTGGGTTCGATCCCTGGGTGGAGAAGATCCCCTGGAGGAGGACATGGCAAGCCACTCCAGTATTCTTGCCTGGAGAATCCCACGGACAGAGGAGCCTGGCGGGCTCCAGGCCATCGGACACGACTGAGCTGCCAACACTATGCTGCTGCTGCTGCTGAGAGGCCTGGATGAGACATGAAGACCATCCCTACCCCTGGCTGTGACTGGGCAATGCCATTAAGGCTTCTACTCCCCCAAGAGAATTCCTCTCAGATGCCAGGCTGTGCTTGTTCCAGCACAGACTGCCCACAAGGGTTCTGCAGCCACCACAGAATCAGGTCTTCGCAAGATTCCGAGTCCACAGACAGCAAAAGTGAGCCTCTCCATGGCTACCACGCAGGCCAGGACTGCGGCCCTGAGATCTCCCTGATTAATGGATCAGCTCAGTTGGTCTCACATAGGGCCGCACAGAAATGGTCTGCTCCACCACACACTCTATACCACAGTGGCCATCTGAGCCTGCCTGCCTCCTTTTTCTTCCTTTAATAACTTCATTTATTTTTGGCTGTGCTGGGTCTTCGCTGCGGCCTGGGCTTTTCTCCAGCTGAAGCGAGCAAGGGCTATTTCTAGGTGCCGTCTGCGGACTCCCCGTTGCCGGGGCTTATCTTGTGGAGCACAGGCTCAGCAGCTGTGGCGCACCAGCTTAGCTGCTCTGCAGCATGTGGGATCTTCCCAGACCAAGGATCGGACCCCTGTCTCCTGCACTGGCAGGAGGATTCTTTACCACTGAGCCACCAGGAGAGCCCCTGACTCCCTTCTAGACGTGAATTCCTCCGTGAGGGCTGGTGTCTTCTCTCAGCGCCTGACAGTACCTAATAGAAAAGACTGAGTGCCTGCCTAGCAAATGCTGCCCGCTGCAGACAGCATGCCGCCCCCATGACCCAGGCCTGGAGTCGTTCCCTCAGGCTTTCTGCAGGCAGATGCGCTTCTCTTACCTAGGCAAGGTCATGGCATTTGGGACCTGGGAAGGATACCATGAGAAATCAAACTCATTAGCAGCGATTAGTTGATTTCATTGTTTCATTGTCTCCTAACAAAAATAAGGCTTTCTGCAAAGGGGGCTGGGTATGAAAAAATAAAATATGATCCAGAAAGGCAGGTAAAGGTCTAGAGCAGAGGGTGCCACAGTGACGCAAGTTCTGGCAGCCATGCCAATCAGCACAGGATCCAACAGTCCCTGACACAAGCTCAGGAAGGAGAGTGGGTGAGCGTGTCTGACTTCCTTCATCCAGGGCAAGATCTGTGCAGAATCTGGCCATAAGGGAGCCATGGATTCCCAGGCATTCACATCTTCTTGCTGAGACCAGAGCCTCAGCCTTGAATGGTCCAGTTTCACCCCCTCGTACCGTTTTCTCCCTCTGCAGATTGCAGAAAAATCAGAGTCCAACCACACATCTTCCTCTCCGCAGCTCCCAGTTAGCGGGAGACAGAGGTGGCCCATAGGAGGCTGGCTCCAATCAGCCCCACCCATTTGGCCGTCCCAGCAAGCGCAGCTGGCAGCTGGCGGGAGCGCAACAGGAAAGAAGGGAGGCACTCCAAGCGCATCCTCGCCGCTCAGAGTCAGAGCTGGGCCCAGCAACACCAGTTTGCTGCCAGTTTTCTTAAGCTAGTCAACGAAGCCCCTCCAACTGAATACTGCCTCCTGTCCTGTACTTCTTGAGGGTTTCTGTCCCAGTTTGTCTCTCTATACCCAAAGAAGAGCAAAGAATAAGTAAGGGGGAGAATAAGGAGTGTTGGTGGCATGTCTTTTTCTTTTTCTACCCAAAGAATGAATGGGTTTTCCCCAGTGGCTCAGTGGTAAAGAATCTGCCTGCCAATGCAGGAGACACAGGTTCAATCCCTGATCCAGGAAGATCCCACTTGCCTCGGAACAACCAAGCCTGTGTGCCACAGCTGTTGAGCCTGTGCTCTGGAGGCTGGCAACTACTGAGCCTGTACCACAATGAGAAGCCTGCACACCACAACTAGAGAAAAGCCCTCGTAGCAATGAAGACCCAGCACAGCAAATAATAAATAATTTTTTTTTAAAAATGAAAAAAGACTGCGTTGTGTGGTGGTAGAAAGGAAACTGGGCTGGAAGTCTAGAAATCTAAATCTGGGGCCCAGTTCTGCTACTCACAAGCTCATGAGCTTATGCCATCCACATCACTCCCTGAACCAGTCTCTGCATGCAAATAATGGTGCTGGTCCATGTGACAACCACATGTACAAAGTACCTTCAATAAACAAAGGAAGCAACTCTTGCCAAAAGTATGCAGCGAGGGAGTGGCTGAATGTCAAGGTCAGGATTTTTCAGATCCCCAAACCCGTTAAACCACATGCCACTGTTAAACAACCTCTAAACTTCCTTTCAGCTCTAATGCTCTGGAATTTCTCGAATGACCCCTCACTGTCACTTTTTTCTTCCTTCATCAGTTCATGGCACCAAGATTTGAAAGCTAAATTATCTAACTGCTCTATGGTCATAAAGGCAAATATGATAAATTATTCAAGGACACCCCCTCACATAAACACACACCTTGATCCCTAGGGCTGCAAGAGAGCCTGCCTACCCCCTCCATATACTTATCCTTCCATTACTTACAAGGAAAATAATCATGGAAGGCCTTACGGAACAGAAAGTGAAAGTCGCTCAAATTGTGTCTGACTCTTCGTTGAGTCCATGGAATTCTCCAGGCCAGAATACTAGAGTAGGTAGCCATTCCCTTCTCCAGGGCATCTTCCAAACCCTGGGATGGAACCCAGGTCTCCTGCATCGCAGGCAGATTCTTTACCAGCTGAACTATCTGGGAAGGAACAGAAAGTTCCCTGAATTCACCTGTCTCCTTTCTTTTTACCTCTAATAATTACTTAGGGCAACGACTAAAGAACACTGTAATGTAGCAAACAATGGTTATTTCTTCTCATTTACTTTTAGAACTGTTTGTTTCTCTTTGTTGTCTACTAATGCCTGCTTTATGATCCAAAAGTCAGCAGGGCAGGCACAGTTTGAGTCTGGGTGCCAGCCAAAGGTACCACATAATCAGGAGGCCTTTAGACGAGCTGGTGGTGATCTTACCCTTTGGTGGCTTCCACTCAAGGCAGCCCGACCCACCCATTCTGAACAGATCACAAACAGCAATAACAGCAGCTACCAAACAGAACAGTAAAGCAGAAAATAAGCCATGTGTTAAAACCAAGTGTCATGTAATTCTTCAGCTCTCTTCTCCCTGCGCCAGTAGGTAGTTGAGAGAAATTATTCTGGCTGTAAGCAGGGTTATGCCTAAACCAGGCACAGTATTAGACTGCAAGAGGGAGATGCAGACAGGCAGTGAGGATGTTCCAGAAGAGACACATGATTTAGACAATTAGACTCTTAAAAAAAAAGAAGTCTGTATCTCAGAGAACAGGCCCAGAGAACAGGACGGAGGTCAAAAATAATAGGGGAAAAGTTACCCTAGAGTTTAATCAAAAGAGATCTGTCAATATTTGGCTTGTTCTGCAAAAGACCATCCAGGAGAAGCAATTAACATAAAGCAAATTCAGGGGAAGAGCTGTGGTGTGTCCTGTACTGGCAAGGGAGCTGGCACTCCCATGGACTGCTGGAAGACGTATAAACTGGCTTACTATCCTTTTTGGAGGGCAACTTCAGTCTCCATTAACATTTAAAACTTCTATCCAGCAACTGTAGGCATTTATGAGAAAAACTCAACACTCTTTACAACAGCAGTGTTTCCAATGACTCCCATCATTAGGGAAACAGTTACATAAACTATAGACACTACAGAGCAGTGAAAAAATTGAGAAAGATCTTTAGGCGGTGATATGGAAAGATTTTTCAAGATATATCATTAAGATAGAAAAGCAAGTTACAAAACCCTATGTATAGTGTGCTCTCATTCATGTAAAAATAAACTAATAACTATAAGACCCTCACCAGGGCTTCCTTGGTGGCTTGGTGGTAAAGAATCTGCCTGCCCATGCAGGAGACACAGGTTTGATCCCTGGTCCCGGAAGATTCCACATGCCTCAGAGCAACTAAGCCACAACTACTGAGGCTGTGCTCCAGAGCCCATGCTGTAGAGTCCCGGGGAACCTCACCACTGAGCTCACGTGATGCAACTACTGAAGCCCGCATGCTGAGAGCTTGGGGTCCACAACGAGAGAAGCTGCCACAACAAGAAGGCTGCACACTGCAACTAGAGAATAGCCCCTGCTTGGCACAAGTAGAGAAAAGCCTGCACAGCAATGAAGACTCAGTACAGTCAAAAAAAAAAAAAATACACACAAAACCAAGAATCTAGAAGACATATATGAATTCGATTATAGTGGTTATAAGAACTGGGGAGTGAGGATCAAAGGGGGTTTCCCTTATCTGTATTATTTGAAATTTGTTTTAGAAATGTATTTTTGCGTACTAAATAATGATTAAAAAACACGACCCTACAAATGAGCTCAAGTATAAAAGCCACCTTTATGTATGAAACGAAAGATGTTCTAGACACATTTTTAGTGAAAAAAGCAAGTTACCAAACACCAGGTATGGTATAATCTAATGATGGTAAGTGAACATCAGCCTGGAGAGAGAGGCCTGAGTTCACATCTTCACTCTGCCACTTAACAGTCCCTTGATCATGGGTAAGCTGCTTAATTTTTCCAAAGTCTTGGTTTAAGGATTACCTAGTTCATGAAGTTTAAGTGAAAACATATAAAAAGTACTTTTTACAGGGCCTGGCATAGATAAGCACTCAGTAAATGGTAGCCATTATTTGTATTAACAATAATAAATTCAGTATCAAAAACTGGCTCCCAGGGAGCATTTCAAAGAGAATCTTTATGATATATGATGATTGAGTCTTAACATTAATCAATATCATTTTTCAAATTACTAATTCTGTGAGTTCTAGTCATTAAATTTTAGAGCTGGAGAGAATTCCAGGAATTCATTTAACTTGATGGTTCCTAAATCTTGCCGACAAAGATCCATATAGTCAAAGCTATGGTCTTCCCAGTGGTCACGTACAATTCTGAGAGCTGGACCGTAAAGAAGGCAAAACGCCAAAGAACTGATGCCTTCGAACTGTGGTGCTGCAGAAGACTCCTTGATCAATACAAATAGATGACTCATTGGAAAAGTCTCTGATGCTGGGAAAGACTGAAGGCAGAAGGAGAAGAGGGCGTCAGAGGATGAGGTGGCTGGACAGCACCACCGATGCAATGAACATGAACTTGGGCACACTCTGGGAGATGGCGAGGGACAGGGAGGCCTGGTGTGCTGCAGTTCATGGGGCTGCAAAGAGTCGGACACGACTGGGCGACTGAACATTAACAAAAAATCTGGGTACACGCGAGAATCAGTGAGAAAGCTTTAGGGGAGGAAAACAGATATTCCAAAGACCCACTTCAGACCGCATCAGAATTTCTGGGAGGTGGGACTGTGATCTCCATATTTACAAACCTTCATCCATACATGTGCTTATACATGCACAGGACACCTCTAGGAGGGAAACTGAGGGATGAAGGTGGTAGGAGATTTCATTGTAGTACCTACTCCCTTTTGCAGTGTTTATTTACCTACTCAAAAAATAAGTTATTTTAAAAAATAAATAATAAGCTCCTCCAGGGGCAGTTACTCCAGAGACCAGAATGGTGTTCTTTATCCTTTGCCCCTGAAATTTCACTTCAGAAAATTGCAAAAGATTTCTGTATAAAGATGTGGGTGTCCATCACAGAAGGAAAATACAACAAACCTGCAAACATACTAAATGTCTAACAAAAAGAAATGGTTTTATAAATTATAGTATATCCATGATTGAGATATTACATGTTCATCTAAGCAGTTTTTATTTTGAGAGAGATCTTCATTTGCTTTACACAGCATTAAACAGTATATATTATACACTGCGTGGGTGTGGACTCAGTCACTAACTCATGTCCAGCTCTTCTGTGACCCCCTAGACTGTGGTCCACCAGGCTCCTCCGTCCACGGAATCTTCCAGGCAAGGATACTGGAGTGGGACGCCATTTCCTTCTCGACATTAAGCATTCTTTAATCTGATTTTTTAATTGCATAAGAAAATGCGATGCAATATGAAGTGAACCAAACAGGATACACATGTGTACAAGTAGCCTAATCATAATTTTGGAGTGGGAAGATGGTGGGAAAGTCTATAAAAACATAGAAGGAAATACAGTATATATGAAAACAAGCCTGTGCCCTTTACTCTTCACTCCACCATCTCTCCTCAGCCCTTGTGCCTCTTCAGAAACCGGCTTCAGCTGAGGAAGGACCTCCCTGGTAGTCCAGTGGCTAAGACTCCATGTTCCCAGTGCAAGGGGCCTGGGTTTGACTCCTGGTCAGAAAAACTAGATCCCACATGCTGCAGCTAAGAGTTCCCGTGCAGCAACTGAAGAACCTGCATGCTGCAATGAAGGTCACTGCAAAGACCCAGCACAGCCAAATAAATAAATATATATTAGAAAACAAACCCTACTGAGGCGCCTAGGCCACATTATACTGTGGAGTGACCTCCCTTAGTCATCATAGAATTATCTTACTCATTATACTTTTTGTAACTTTTTGTGTCCTCCATCCGGAGGACAAATACTTGCCACAACTGGGAATGTCACTGACTCTAAAGCAACTAAGACACCTTGATATGTGGCTCTATGCCAATCAATACATTTGCTGAATAGCTGGGAATTGTCAGGCTTTAGGCTAGCGCTACATGTACTTCACTCTGTAAAGACCTGGATTTCTGTCCTCATGGAGCTGGCATCTCATCTCTGTGGACAGCTAAGACACACATACACGAGAAAGAATAAGTAACACTATTGCTGTTATTGCTTAGTCATTAAGTTGCATCTCTTTTGCGACCCAATGGATTACAGCCCACCAGGCTCCTCTGTCCATGGAATTCTCCAGGCAAGAATACTGGGAGTGGGTAGCCGTTTCCTTCTCCAGGGGATTTTCCTGACCCAGGGATTGAACCTGCATCTCCTGCATCAAAAACCAAGATACTTCACCACTGAGCCACCTGGAAAGCCCAAGTAACACGCAGTACAAGACCCAAACCAGCACACGGAATCAGTGCTACAGGGAGTTTGCACAGAGACACGGAATCATTTACCACCCTTTATTGTATGTTCTCGTATATTCTGTTTTCCCCCGGAACCAAAATATAAACCCCTTTGATGGAACAATTCTATCTCATCCCTTTTTTTCATATCTAAACCTAATGCCTTGTGTGTCCGGCAGATAGTAGGTGCTTAATAAACGTTTCTTAAATTTATGATACTCTATGCTCTGTATAGTGAATATGCAAATTTTTGAGTGAATTAATTACTACAGTATGAATAACAGTTGGAAATACATCTAAGTGCACAGTGGTTAGGAGAATAGATAAGATAGAACTTGCTCCTGGTATATTTCAGAATGAAGAAGGTTGGGAAACGTTGGGGTGGCTGCTGTTGGGAGGCTCTGCTCACCCAGTGGAGTCCTCACAGACTTCAGTTCTTTAGTGAAGGGCTAGACAGGGGCGTCTAGATCTGCACCGAATAGTTTCTTTCACTCTTCAGAGGAGAAAAACAATGACAAGCAAGCTGTCCCTCTTTTTTCCAGCTTGGACCATGGTAGTGACCTTAACAAAGTCCTTGGCACCAGCTACAACACATCCTTGTCAATCCACACCCCAACCTCCCTTCTTCTGCTCCATATATATATCTCCAGTTGTTCTATTCTTCTCTCCAGCCCTCTGTCAAGGACAGAAGCCATGCTAGTCATCAGAGAGTCATCTCTTTGAAGTCTTAGCTAGGAATCAGTGCTCTAAACCCTCCAGGGAAGCAATTATCTTCTTTGAAGAGAAGTCTCATCCCTAAAATGTTGACAGACCACAAAGATCAAACTCAAAGTTCACCCTGAATGCAATGAGGAAAGGGAACTGAGAATGCACCCTGAATTTTCCTATCCTGGATTTTCTTGGTTCTCTAGGACATAGTACATATTTAAGGATGACTATGTCTATCTAGAAAAAACCTTCCAAGTTCATCTGGCTTGGGGCAAACTTTAACCACTCTAGCCAGATACGCATCTATCTCCTAAAGAGTTCTTTCACTACAGCATGTCACTGACTTGCAAGGAGGAAGTTCTCCTTCATTTCTAACCTAAAGCACTCCCATTAAAATTGATATTTATTACATTAGAAGATATTCAGGGCAGCAAATTGGCATCCTCTGTAGCATTATTTCTCAGGCTATTCAAGCATGCTAATGTTTGCAACCCACAGCTCTACCTCTAACCTTTAGAAGCTTCAAGATATGCTCATTTCTCCAATGCTGCTAATTATTTCCCTCTTCAGTAAGTTCCACGTTTCATGATTTCCCATCTCTGTCTCTTCACACCTCCCTCGGATTTCTTTCCACTCTTGGACTGTTATCCCCTCTTCAACCCTTCAGCCTCTTTCTCCCTACCTGCCCATCCCTAAGTTTTCCATCCTGAATGGACAGAAGCCCTGCTTTCTCACCTCCTACTTTTCTGACCTAGCATTCTTCCCTGCAGGAATGTTAATTAGCATGAGGGATTTAATTAATTCAGCAGTTAATTAAAAATGGGAGAGAAGGAGTGGGCGAGGAGGCGGGCGGGAGAGGCAGAGCCCGTCTCAGTGCAGAAGGCACTGCAGATGGTTCTGGGTTGGTTGGCACCATGCCACCGCCCTCCAACCCCCGCCTCAACAGCACGTACAGTGAGGGGGAGGGGCAAAAGTGAGGGGCACCGCCTGGCAGAGCCTCTAGACAGACTCACTCAGTCCTGCCGCCGCTTTGTGCTGGGGAGAGATAGAAAGAGGGAGAAAGCGGGAGAAAGAGTGGGAGAAACGAGGACAAACCACAGTCCGGAAGAGCAAAAGAAGTGGGTGTCGGAGCCAAGTGAGAGCTTGTTCATCCCCGAGAGAGGCAGCGTCCTGGGGCTCCCTGGCCCCCAGAGACCATTGAGGACGAGACGGGAAAAGACTGCCACGCATCCTCTGGAGAAAAAGGGGTCATCTATTCTGACAACCAGGGACCCACTCTGCAGCCACTCTGCCCCTCACATGCTGCTTCTTCAGTATGAGCGGGCGATGAGGAAGATAGCTACTGAAAATGAAAGATGGGGGTGCGGAGGGAATGGGCACAGATGGGCAACGATGGGCAAGTGGGCGAGGAGATTTAAAGGAAGAGGAATGAAGGGTATTCATGAAGGGAAGGCAGAAAGGTGACTAGATGAAGGAGAAGAAATAATGGGAAAGAAAGAGGAGGAAGTCAGGGGAAGAGCCACGCTTTGTTTGCCAAGAAGGATGAAGAGGGCTGGAGTGTCTGTGCAGAGGACTTCCACACCTGATCTCGCCTAGCCTAGGTCAAGAGCAGGGACAGCGACACTGCAGGGAGGGGCAGGAGCAGATCCTTCTGAGGGTCAACTAAGGCACTGGAGATGGGGGACTAATCCCGAAGATCTTCCTAAATTCTGGATACTTCTGCCAAACCAGGACATCATCAAAAGCAATGGAGAAAAGCTTCCAAGTGAACAGAAAAGGAGGCTAGGATGACAGGAGGCTGCAGAATCCGATTCCTGGAGCTCCAGCAGGGAGATGGGTGAGGAATGGGATTTTTAGCAGCACCCAGCTGGCTCTTAGAGGATCCATTTGAGGATCTGAGGGATGAGAAAGACAGGGAAGGTTGGGTTTCAGAAAGTATCCTTTTGGTGGGAGGCATCTAGGAAGCTTTGGCACTTTAAGCCTTGGGAGGGAACAAAAGGGCAAGTGAAGTCTGCCATCAGTGATAGATTACTTAAGGCTTGACTGAGAAGGAGGGTGTGAAGCCAGATGAAGCTTCTCTGGTGTTAACTGCCACAGAACTGAATGCAATGCCAGACAAGGGTCACTGTAGCTAAGAGACAGGGTTTTCCTGGCTAGGAATTCTGATTTGATCTCTTTACCACCTAGGGCTTCCTGCAAGAGCTAGCAGTGAGTGAATCGAAACTGGGAGAGAAGAAGTAGGCATTCAAGGGCTTTTTATTCTCCAGAGTTCAGCCGTGGGGCTAAACTCAAGGCTGGCAGATGAGACAAAGCCAGTTCTCAGAGTAAGCTGCTACAGGCTCAGTCTAAGTGGAAATATGTGAATGCTTTCTGAGCCTACTTTTTTAGCCTAGGCTTTCATTAACAACACAAACTGTAAGAATCGCTTTACAGTAGACAAATTCCTGAAGACTGAAGATGGTCAGCACTAGCAGGAGGAAGAGGGTGGTCTACAGAGCCTTTTATTTTATTGATACCGAACCCAAGAGTTCGTTGAAAAGGAGCAGGAAGGCGAAAACAGAGACATCAGAGCTTCTGGGCCACCACCGTGTGCTATCCAGTGCTGAGATAATAAGGGGGAGAAGGCTTAGGGGAAGGAGTATATTAGCAGTAAAGTCAAATTAAAATCTGGAATGGGAAAGAGAAACCAGCAGTTTAGAAATTTTCCACCTTTGTGAATGTCAATGCCCTTCCAATAGGCTGCGCTGTGTAACACCTGAGGGAGTCCCAGCCCTTTCCAGGGAGCCAGGCACCTGCTCTGCCCCACGCCCCAGCTCTCACACTGCTGACACCTAACCTCAGCCGGCGGCCAAAACTGGCTTCACTACAAAACCTGTGCGGCTGGCTCCGAAGCGGTCAGTGAATTTGGGGATGAAATGGGAACACTGGTTTCTGTGGGGCAGTCAGCAAAAAGTCAGACCCAGATGTCCAAGAGGATGTGGGTTCTAACACCAGCTCTGCTAATGACTTATCTGTACAGTTTTGGACAAACCACTTCTCCCTAGGTGGAAGAAAACAAAACTTTTAACCAAGACAATTTTAGCTGCAGTAACCATAAGCACCTAGAGAAGATATAGTTAAAATTTTATAACTCTTGGAGAAGGTACCAAAGCTGAAAAATCCCTACCATTCAGGCAACAAATATTTACTGGGCCTTGCTTTTAAAAGAGGGACCTTGGGAATTCCCTTGTGATCCAGTCATTAGGACTCATCACTTTCACTTTTGGGGGGCCCAGGTTCAATTCCTCATTAGGGAACTAAGATTCCACAAGCTACGTAGCACAGACAGAAAAAAAGAGAGAGACAGAGAAGGGGACCTTAACAGGTTTCATCTTTCATCGTCTAAGTTACACGAGTCCATGACCCTAACTAGAGTCCCTCAGATACGGCGAAGGTCTCTGAAAAGAGCAGCATGAAAATCAGCTGAGGAAGCAAAGACCACTGGTCCATTTGCCTCCGCTGACACACACACCTCAGGAAGGCGGGAGAGGCAGGCAGAGGCTTCCACAGGCAACTCCAAATCTCAGGCAATAACGTGAAAGACGTGGAGTTTTGAACTGTGAACTGTGGCTCTGCCTTGCAGGCAAAGAGAAATAGAAGCCAGTCTTTCTGAGGGTGCCCATTTAAGCTAAGAAAGATCTCTTCCCACCCGGGAATGAAGGAAAGAGGCCACACCATCCATCTTGTGGACAATTCCTAGGTCTTACACAAAGCAAAGACTCAATATTATTTTTCCAGGGAGCTACCAGGATGCTTTTAATCCACCAAAATAACTCAGTAAGTGGAAAATGAGCCATCCTAGAAATTGGGTAACCTTCCAACCAACTGGAAGGTTGCTAGCTGGCTAGCTGAGGGACTGTTTTGGTCACATACTGAATGAGTGGTCTCCAGATAAAGTTGAGAAGCAAGGCGGTGCAGGAGTGAGGGGACTGTCTGGTGACTCAGGATTATATTCTGGAAAGGTTATGGCTGAGTGGGGCAACCCCATAAATTTTGCTGAGATAAAGGACAGACATGGAATGACATGAGGAAGTAGTGGCAAGACAAAAAGTGAGATCCTGCAGTCAGAATTGTGCTCAGTGGGGACCAGACAGCCAGGGTGCCCATCAAGTAGGCCTAACAGCTGCCCTGGCAAGGATAGGACTCAAAAAGATCAAAAACAGGACATTTCCTAAGAGCCACAGAGCAGGCTTTAGGGTGTAGCTTTTCTCCAGATTCTATACAGGACATTTCCTAAGGGCCACAGAGGAGGCTTTAGGGTGTAGCTTTTCTCCAGATTCTATAAAACATAGGGTAGCAAACACACAGCTATCCTTAGCCATCTAAACCAAAAGTTTTTGGATGAAGCCCTTATAATCTGAATTCCTGTGACTCTCCATCTCCTTTTCCCAGCACGTGGAACCAAATTTTATAGATTCAGGTAACACAGTGTCCCTCGTCCGGGGAAGGCAATGGCACCCCACCCCAGTACTCTTGCCTGGAAAATCCAATGGACGGAGTAGCCTGGTGGGCTGCAGTCCATGGGGTCGCTAACAGTCGGACAGACTGCGCGACTTCACTTTCACTTTTCTCTTTCATGCATTGGAGAAGGAAATGGCAACCCACTCCAGTGTTCTTGCCGGGGGAATCCCAGGGATGGGGGAGCCTGGTGGGCTGCCGTCTATGGGGTCGCACAGAGTCGGACACGACTGAAGTGACTTAGCAGCAGCAGCAGCAGCAGTGTCCCTCGTCAGGTGAACTCTATTTAAAATCCAGGCATTGAACAGACCTGAACAGCACAGGGTATCTTTACTTTCCCTTTTCAATGCATTCTCCTGTCTCCGCCCTCTCCTGACCTTGCCCTCAACACTCACCCATGAGTTCCTTGACGCTGCCCTTTCCTAACCCACCCTCACTGTGGCCCCTTTTCATTAGGAGAGTCCTCTGAAAGACGCCAAGGGCAGAAGAGATAAAGAAAAATAAAGGGAGTAAGCAAGTGTGTGGTCTGAGATAGGGGAACGAGATGAAAATCCTGCAGACAGACAGAAAGAGAGACAGAGAAAGCAAGGGAGTTGGAGCAGGGGGGAGGGGAAGAAGATGGCACTGCGGGAAAAAGAGCGCCACAAAATTAATTTGAGGAAGGGAACAGTAGAGGAGACGCTGGTGGAATAACAATCAGGCAGTAGAGGGCTGGGGGAAGGGGGAGGGCTCCGTGGGTGGGGAGGACCCTCCGTGCAGAGCACCAGCAGCACCACCTATGGGCATGGCGGAGGGTTACAGACAGCAACAAAAGAGGCCCCCCGCTGGACATGCAAGCCTGGGGTGCAGGTGCGGGGCGGGGGGGGGGGAGAAGAAGCCACGC
>SJYX01008894.1:33564-101545 GCA_006410675.1 Oreotragus oreotragus
CCACTACCCAGGCTCAGTATTGCGGCTCCCCCTCCCCCTCCCACCGCAGTCCTCCCCATCAGGGCCCACCCTTTCTGTGGTCCCTTCGCACAGCTCTGCCCCTCCCTCCGCCACCTCTCCCTAGTCCCCTAGCCCTAGACTCAGTCCATTCAGCACGGGTCCTCATTGAACACAGTCTCACTCTAGCTCTGAGATGCCCTGATACCCACCTCACACTCCCCTAATCTGAGGCCCCGCTCTTTCCTACCAGTGCCCTTCACAGCTGATACACAACACCCCACAGAAGTAAGCCGGTACATTTCAGCCTTTCCCAGATCCCACCAAAAGGGATTGCTCTTCTCCCCATTTTTATTTCAATGTGACCTCCTTTCTTACAACCTTAAATATAATGGCCATCAAATGTGCTCAGGGGGTGTCAAGGCCTCAGGACTACGTAGACTACTGCCACCTATTGACCCAAATTTGTTCAAGATAGACCTTTAATACACTTCTGACACAGTGGCACTCTGTCATTTCAAAAGCATCAATAGCTTAAACATGCAAAGGCATGGCTCTTGGGGCTTCTCTGAGACCCTCTGAACAATGAGATCAAAGAAATACAAAAGCGAGACTGGGCAGACAGCCAGAGCAATGATGCCTTTCTCCATGCAGAGGCAGAAAAAGAGCCCGAACCCAAGGAATGAAAAGCAACTTCAAGTCTCCTCAAGGGTCTGGAAGCAAAGAAAAGTAGGGGTGAGAGTTTTTCTCAAGGGCTGTTAAAAAACCTTGTGCATCACAATATGAATTATGTTACCAATAGAGCAGAAGGCAGGATTTCACTCATACGCCACTATCAAGTTGGACAAATCCTTGGGTAAGTCTCAACATGAATCTGAGGTTTACACACCTAATAGACTGCAGGGAGTATGGGGACACTCAGGAATGCTGCTGCCTCTCACTGAATCCATACCAATCAGAACTGGAGATTGAACAGATAAACTGGGCTATGCAAAAGGGCAGGTCTACACCAAGCAGCTCAGTGGATTGGTTCAGCTCTGTACCTTCCACCAACCCAAGGAAAGGAACACAATGAAAAGGCTTGCGCTCTCCATGGTGCTGAAAAAGGATGTTATGGAGTCCTCATAAACATGTTCTCCTAGTAAGGTATTCATTAAGACTGCTGCATACTCTTGAAAGACATTTTCCAAGCCCTCATAAGGTGAAGGTGAAGGTAAAGGTGAAGTCGCTCCGTTGTGTCCGACTCTTTGCGACCCCGTGGACTGTAACCTAGTAGGCTTCTCCGTCCATGGGATTCTCCAGGCAAGAATACTGGAGTGGATTGCCATTTCCTTCTCCAGGGGATCTTCCTGACTCAGGGATCAAACCCGGGTCTCCCACATTGGAGGCAGACGCTTTAACCTCTGAGCCACCAGGGAAGCCCTCATAAAATCATAACAAAACAAAGCTTTAGAGGCAAAAACAGGCCTTGATCAAACTCTCTTCCTTCCCCCTCAGATGATAATACTAAGGCAGAGAAGCTAAAGTACTTATCAGTACTAGATAAGTAATACTGATACTTAATACTACTGATAAGGAGTACTAAAAAATAATAATAATAAAAATAAAAAAAAATAAAGGAGTACTGATATAAGAGAGTAAGTACTCTCTTGCTGGAGTACAGCGACCTCCGTGGGGCAATGAACTCACTCAGCTGTTTCCACCCAGCATTGCCTTGAAATTCCAGCCATCATTAGAAACCCCAGGGAGGCACAAAGCTCTGAGAAGAGAAGGGTCCCCCCACCAAAGAGACCTGGAGGTCGGGCGGGAGATAGGCTAGAAAGAATGAGAGAGAATGCAAAAGGTCTGCAGAGGGAGGGGAGAGAGATGTGATCAGCGGTATCTGCTGTGCTTCTAGGGAGGAAGGATCCTTCACATTTTTAACAGACACCACGTGATAAAACTGGACCAGTGCTTGTGTGCACTGATGATATACCTCACTTAGTTAATGTTGAAAGTGATGCATTCTTTGCACTGATCAGACCTGACATTCATGTGGTCTGACCAGAGAACTAAATCTGAATAGGAAGAAGGGAAAGAAAAAAGTGAATGACAGCCATAAAGAAACCCTGAAATCTTAATACCAGTGCTTGTGTGCACTGATGATATACCTCACTTAGTTAATGTTGAAAGTGATGCATTCTTTGCACTGATCAGACCTGACATTCATGTGGTCTGACCAGAGAACTAAATCTGAATAGGAAGAAGGGAAAGAAAAAAGTGAATGACAGCCATAAAGAAACCCTGAAATCTTAATTCTTAGCTTCCTTGCCATACTACTATAAAAGTGATTTTGAAACTACATGCTGTGGAGTTCTAACGGTTCCTAGGAACTCCTCAGAAATCGTGGGAGAAGTGGGCCATGAGAACATGAAGCTCTAGGAACCCTCATTCCCACTTCAAAGGAACCTCACTTGTCTTTTTTACAGGGTGAAAATCCAAGCAAAATTTTGTCAACAATGTACTTTAAACATTGTTTGATAACTCTGGTGAAAATATTCTCAGAAATTACTCACGTTTTGGTTGGAAACCTCTTTCAAATAGCACCTGTCATCTAGAAGGCCAGGGATAACAAGATTTCCTGAGATTAAAGACTGGATTGAATTAATATAAGATCCACAAAGGCAGGGATTTCTGTCTGGTCAGTTCACTCCTATAACACAAAGAGGCCAGACAATGTCTGGAACTTGTGATTTCCTTGAAGGCAAGGTCTTGAATAGACATGGTACAGTAAGGAGAGAGCTAGAGGTCATAAACTACCTACCTTTTTTTTTTTAAGGAAAAAAGAAGAAAAACAAAACCTTGAAGACGTTCATAAACCCAGGACACTTGGCCACCCTTCTCCTCTATTTACCAAAGCACTGGCTCTTTAGTTATCCTTGGACAAATAATCCAAGTGTCTCAGTTGTTTCATTATGATGCTGCTCTATAAGGATTAAGTATAAAGCACTTAGTTCAGTATGTAACACAAAGACAGACCTTAAAAAACAAACAAAAAAAAGAGCACCTCCTTTCCCTTGGTAGTTCCCACAATCCAAAAATCTTAACAAATTAGAAGCAAATGCAATAGCTGGTCCTAAAGGAGAATGTAGTGGTCCTAACCTCTTATCCGGTTAGTTCAGCCGGAAAGGAAAAAGGCAGGCCCTGGGTACATCAGGCTTGCTCAGAACTGCCAGGGACTAAGTCAGACACCCCAGCAGTAAGTACATCTTGGTATTATCCGTAAGAAGCTCCTCTAGGCTCCTTGGTTTGCAGGAAATCTCAGATTCAGTCTAACACATTTATTTTTCAACTGAGGAAAACTAAAGGCCAGAGATGTCAAGTACTTGCAGAAGATCGCATGGTTAACAGAAGACAGTACTAGACTGTCTCTTAACCCCTTTCTACCAAGCTACAGCTGACTGAAAGCAGGCCCTGCTTTCACAGGACCATTTAAAGTCCAAATTCACAGGACTTAGAATCAACAAGGTTTTAGTGATAGAGTGATCCAAATTATATCCCTCTCCATGATACATCATTAATTCCAAGGAATTATTTCTACAGACTCAACTCCCTTCCTATTCCTCTTCTCATTTTCTGTATTATCCAAGGCCAGAAGGATCTCTAACAGAAGTCATTCTTTGAACCGAATATAAGATCTCAGATATATAACTTCTACCAGTCTCCTGACTTGGGCTGATGTCTGTGGGATTTTTATTCTTTCGGTCTGTTGGAGTTTTCTGCCTGCCTGCTCGTTGGCAATATTTCACAAAGTCTTTGTAACAGGACTGGCCTCTACTAACTGGTAACTGAAGCCTTTCTTGAAGGAGCGTCAACAAGTCAGAAAACCACAAGACTACCCTGATTCCTTACACTCCTCTTATTCACTCTATTTTCTCTAGATACACTCTCTCAACAATCGACCTAAGGGCTGACCTATTTTCATGCTGTTTTAGAGAAAAGAAAAGCATTCAGAGAAGTGTAAACAAGAATAACTTGGTAATGAGGAAAGGTTCCATTTAACAGCATTTGATTACAGTCAAAACCAAAGGTTTTCTGAAACACTAATGCCATCTGGTGGTCAAAAAGATACACTGCCTGCGTGCACAGTCGTGACAGACTCCACCACCCCATGGACTGTGGTCCTCCAAGCTTCTCTGTCCACGCAATTTCTCAGGCAAAGATACTGGAGTGGGTTGCCATTTCCTCCTCCAGGGGATCTTTCCTGATGCAAGGATTGAACCCACATGTCCTGCATTGGCAGGCGGGTTCTTTACCACTGAGCCACCTGGGGATTCCCGTAAGATACATAATAAATCTTAAAATGTCCATATATTTCAGATTATCTGTATTATCACTACAATAAATCATACAGGAACTTGGGACAACATGGGGGTGAAAGAATGTATTACACTACTCTAATCCCTCAATATTTTTTGACTAGCCAATTTCTAGTTTCTGGCGAACATATTTATCAAAGAAAACCATATAAAGCCAAACTTTCTTATTCCCCCCAAGATCTCCTCTTTTCCTTTTCCATCACCCTCTCATCAAAAATACCCAACCCAGAGATGCCAGTCATATAATACATGTGCAAAAGGGGCTTGAATCTGTTAAGTAAAATCAATTTTATTAATAAAGATCTTTCCACATGTCCAGAGTATATGATTAATGAATTCCAAAGACAAAACCTACATACAATGAAATTAGAAGTATCCCAGATGACAAAAATAAATTAAGTATGCACACCCATAATCACCGCCGCCTCCGAAAACCTGAAAGGAAGGGAAACCAAGAATGAGGCAAAGGACAGTTGGAAAAAACCGAAGAGACAGACAAAAAGACCATCTAGAGAAAAGGGCTCCTTAGGAGTGGGTCCCCGCGGCAGTGCTCTGTATCCTCCCAGAATGAAAGACTGGAAGGAGGAAGGAAACTGACACTGGACAGCAGTTCCTTCAAGTGATGCTTTATATTTACATAAGCAAGCCTGCACAGGAGCTATGGGGACTTCAGAGACAGAATCCAGAAGTCTCTTTTGTGAATGATACTGATTTTCATCTTGGAAAAGAAAAAAATAAGGCCCACATCTAAAGAGATTAATGCCCAGTATGGAAGATACACTATATTGGTTGGTAAGAACTAGAATGGCAAACCCAGAGCCGGCATCTCAATTTATAAAGCCCAGGCTGCGCTTGATCACCCAGGTCTGAGCCACTCACTCACCTTTCTTCTTCCGACCTTTCTTAGGTATCTTCTTCCTCTTCTTAGTAGGATTTTGATCCTGGAGATGCACGGAGAAGGGAAGGAATGGCTGTGCGCTTTCAAGTATCAGTGTCCCTTTCCAAGTTCCTCGTAGCAATAAGCCCACATACACGTAGCTGAAAGCATGAAGGTCACCTCCCACCACTGGATCAGCACCTCACCTCATCGAGATGAGGAGCTCCTCCGGTCAGAGCACTGATGTCACTGAAGTGTGTGAGGGAATGAAGCTGTGAGCTCATGACATTTGCTCGTTTTCGCCGTCCTTTCTCCCGCTTGCTGACACTTAAACGCACCATCATGCTCTCCTCATAGTTAATCCTGCAAGAGAAACACAGACACTGTTTCCAGCATGCTCAGCCCACTGATGCAGAAAGCTGTGGCCAAGAACCTGGCCCAGGTGTTTATTCGGCCATCGTGTAGACAGTTCTCAAGAAATTTCATAGCTAGTCATTGTAGTATTTGCTGAGGTGATACTATATGCTCAGCACTCAATGTTCAATGAAATGCTCTTTGTGCTAAAACGTCCCTCCTCCCCAGAAATGAACTCACATCCCATCCACAGGAATATTTAAATTACTACATAAGAAAATTCTTTGTATTCCAGCTTCATAAACAGGATCCCCTACATGGACCCTCTCACTAACATCTATCGACTGAAGAGATAGTCACCTAGGCAAAGTTGACAAATTTGTGTTCAACAACTGCTTTTTTACTTTTCTTCCCTAAACTAATCTAAAAACCTGATTTTCTTGCTTTCTTCACAAAATAAAGACCAGGGATAGTGAAACAGAACTTTAGAGCCTTAGTCAGTGGCAATGCATATTTTTTTCTCCATGGAGCATTTGCTCAGCTTGAACAGCTTGGGTCGGGGGGGTGGGGAAACAACATTTTTTCCCCTAGTTCCCATAATGTACTTCAAAACTCTAATTCTTAGAAATCATTAACGCAAGTTTAGTACTCCACTTCCTACATAACATGGGTTCTCTTGGAATCAGATTAATCATATTCATTCAAAACAAAAGGACAAGTCCCTATAGCATAGAAACAACTTCTAATGCACCTGTGTTGATCCTCCTGACTCTGGCGAGTAACATGAGGATGCCGAGCATCTCGGATTTCCTCTGGAGCATCTGAGTACTGCTCCTTTAGCTCACGAATGACAGAGCTGCTCAACGCCCGCCTCTTGGCTCGTTCTAGGCGCTTCCTCTCCCGCTCAGCTTCTGTTTCATCTATGTGATTAAAAATCAGCAAGGGTTATCCCAGAACAGAGAAGAGAAACACAGTTCACACAGAGGACGCAGCAGCCACAGTTCATACCATAATGAACTGGAACCAAGCGTGGTGGGACATATTTCTTAGCTGTTCCTTTTCCAGATTTCTTCCCTGAAGCCCCAGACTGGCCTTCCTCTGCTTCATCTTCCTCCTCATCCTCAGAGCTCAACTATAAGAGGAACATAATATCTACAAACTTAGGAAGAGTTAGTCAAATAAGTGACAAGGAAATCGAAAGCTGAAGTACCTGGGAAAGTGGGAATACAAACCAGAGGGACAAAGGGGAATCTCACATTCAACACCCTTAGGCACAAGCTGGGAGTCAAGAGTAATAAGAGAAATCCCAGGAGGTCCAGGAGCACCACAAGGCTCACCCAGGTTTAGATCCCTCAGGAAAATCAGGGTACTGCAGCCTCTTACCTTGCTCATCATATTGCTGGGATGAGGCTTAAAACGGAGTGGGTCATTCTCACCTACAATATAAGATGCAAGAGATTTTATAAGACTTGGAACTTTTTGAATGGTCCCCAGAAAACCTTACAGTTTCCCCTACTTACTGAGGCTGCCTGTCACTGCAGTCTTGACCAGTTTGTCAATCTGATACTTCAATTTCTGGTCCAAAGGACGAAGCTTTTCCAAAACCTAAAATGTGGTTAAATACCATTACATGAAGTGAAGTCGCTCAGTTGTGTCCGACTCTTTGCAACCCCACAGACTGTAGCCTACCAGGCTCCTGTGTCCATGGGATTTTACAGGCAACAGTACTGGAGTGGATTGCCATTTCCTTCTCCAGGGGATCTTCCTGACCCAGGGATTGAACCCAGGTCACCCGCATTGTAGACAGACGCTTTACCGTCTGAGCCATAAGCACACACCAAAAGTTCCCATTTTTAGCTGCCAGATAAAGCCCCTAAAATATGCAAAAAGTAGAGGAAATGAAAACAAAAATGCATTTTATCCATTTGGTTTCCTTATTAAACATGAGAAAAATGAAAAAAAATAAAAGCGTTAGTTGCTCAGTCCTGTCTGACTCTTTGCAATCCCATGGACTGTAGCTTGTCAGGTTACTCTGTCCATGGAATTCTCCAGACAAGAATAATGGAGTGGGTTGCTATTCCCTTCTCCAGGGGATCTTCCCGACACAGGGAACATGAGAACACCCACTTAAATGAGAGTGATCATGTCACAGTCCTGGAGTTCAGGATTTAGCAACTTAGAGCCCATAAGATGCCAAATGCTTTGTACCGTGCGAATCTCCACCAGTCTCAAAACTGCAGGATGTCCCTGAAGAGAACCTCCTGAGGCTTTGTCCAAGTTGGAATTCTCCAGACAAGAATAATGGAGTGGGTTGCTATTCCCTTCTCCAGGGGATCTTCCCGACACAGGGAACATGAGAACACCCACTTAAATGAGAGTGATCATGTCACAGTCCTGGAGTTCAGGATTTAGCAACTTAGAGCCCATAAGATGCCAAATGCTTTGTACCGTGCGAATCTCCACCAGTCTCAAAACTGCAGGATGTCCCTGAAGAGAACCTCCTGAGGCTTTGTCCAAGATGAGATGGCTCAAATCCATAAGGTACATGAGCAACAGCTGATCTTTTACTTCCAAAAGGCTGAGACCCTGAGTTGAATCATAAGAGCAAATTCAGTTTCAACCAGAGAATGAGGAGAGAGAGCCTAGTAGGGAAAACAGGATAATTTTTTCCAAGTTCAAGTTTTTTCCAAGCAGTTCATGTAAAGTATCTAGAGTAGTCTCAAGGAAGTGGTTATACCTAAAATGGCCACAGAGAAAATTATGCTAACATGATGGAAGCAAAGGTCACAGAATTATGGAAGACAGGAAGAGCAGGAAAATCAATAAAGTATCCCCCAAAATCACTATAGCAAGGTTTCTCAAACTCAAAGGCTACTGATATTTGGGGACAGATAATTCTTTGCTGTGGAGCACTGTTCAATCTACAGTGAACAGAGGAGGACTAGAGGGCATTCAACAACAGCCCTGACCTCTACCCCTGATTCCACCCCTCAAGTTGTGACCATCAAAAATATCTCCACCCAGTGCTGAATTTTAAATTAATTTAACCAAAACAGTCACTATGATTTTATAGTGACTGTTGAATCACTATAGTGAATACATATCACATATAGTGAATACATGATTTTATCCCCATATGATGAAATCATACATTACAGGTAAAAACAAGGATCTATACCAGTGACATGGACTTAGTTCTATGTCAACACACTTTCTACCAACGTAGAAAGAGTAAATACTGTGGTTCAAACTGAGGAGGCGAAGTATGATACACGTATTTTACATGTATAGAAAAATGAAGATAGTACAATTAGCAACTGCTACCCCTGGGAACTGAGATGAGGAAAAGGAAGAAATGGAGTATACTATAAAAGTCATTTTCCGTCAAGCACATATTATTTTTATAACAAACAAAAATTTTAAATGTACCCCAGTGGTTATCTCAGAATGGTGATTACACTGATTTTTTTTTATTTTCTTCTTTGTGATTTTATGTATCTCTTCAACTGTCTAAAAATTAGACTGTATTACAGGGACTTCGCTGGCGGCCCGGTGATTGAGGCTCTGCGTTTCCACTGCAGGGGGAACAGGTTCAGTCCCCGGTCAGGGAACTAAGATCCCACATGCTGCACAGGGGAGTCCACCACCAAAGAAGTGTATTACATTACAGTGTATCAGGATTTGCCAGTCATAAATTGTAGGTGCATTCTTTTAAATAAAAAAGTAACTTGTGTAAGTAGACTTAGGTATAGTCATAGGGAAAAAAAAAGTCATCATGACTGCCTAAAACAAAACTGAAAAAGTCCACAGCCCTTGGAAGACCTACTTCTGCTGCTAAGTCACTTTAGTCATGTCCGACTCTGTGCGACCCCATAGACAGCAGCCCACCAGGCTCCCCTGTCCCTGGGATTCTCCAGGCAAGAACACTGGAGTGGGTTGCCATTTCCTTCTCCAGTGCATGAAAGTGAAAAGTGAAAGTGAAGTCGCTCAGTCGTGTCCGACTCTTAGTGACCCCATGGAGTGCAGTCCACCAGGCTCCTCTGTCCATAGGATTTTCCAGGCAAGAGTACTGGAGTGGGGTGCCATTGCCTTCTCCAAGATCTACTTCAGGCAGGTTAAATAAATAATCTCTGCCTAAGATAACATAGTAATAGGAGTAGAGCTGGGATTCAAACTCAGTCTGACTCCTACACCCAAGCCCCAGGTATCTGTAAACCAACATGCTTGAGGTCAACACTAGCATGATATAGGAGGACCAGCAAAGCATTTAAAGACAGACAAGCTGAGCTCAACTTTTGAATTAGGCATTCAATAGTCAAATATTGGGTAAATTATGACCTTTGTCTCATCTATAATATGTAACATGAGACTCAAATAAGATGGGAAAGTACTTTGTAGCCTATAAAACACCTGACAAAGGTCTTTGATTCTCAAAGTTATTAAATAACTGTTCAATGAATAAATATATAGTGATCTAAATATATAGTGAGCAGCTCATCTCAAAAAGGCATTAAAATGCACAAAAGCATCATACCCAGAATAAACACAGCCAAGAATGTGAGAAACAGGATTTTCTGACATGCTTGGGCATTGTCAAGCTTATGAGTTACAAGTGTATGGGTTACAAGCATATTAAGACAAAAACAAAACAAGAAGCAAAGATTAAAAATGAGAAGAGAACAAAAATGAATGAAGAGAAGGAAACAGCAAAAAGATACATTAAAAATTCATTTAGCTATCTTCCTAAAGCACAAGTCTGCTGTAAATCTCGTGTTTTAAAAACCCTCAATGACTTTTATTAACCTACTATAATGACTTCCATACTTCTGCTGACCTATGGAATGTCACGCTTAAATAATACCTTAGAACAAAAGTTCAGTACATAAAACAGGCAACACAGTTCAAGCAGGTATGAGGATCCAGAAATCCCTCATTCCTTTTATACTGATCCAGAGATTCCTTCTATATTGTTCTGCACCCAATAATTCCCTTGGAAACTTCAAGACCTTAACTTGAAAATCACTGTATTTAAGATACACATCATTTTCATAGAATACATCTTTAAATCAACAGTATCTTAGTATGTCACAGATTAACAAGCAGTGCTTTTTCTTAGTATACAAAATAAGCAATATGCCCCCAATTAGCAAAACTTTGGATTAAATGAATATAGTAAACTCCTTAGTTGGCCTACAAGGCTCTTCATAGAGTGACTACTTTTCCAGTCATATTTTCTAGCCCTGCCCCCAAAACACACACAAAATGTACAAAAAAGCACACTACATGACATACCTCCTTCAAAGAATATCATCACGTGTTAGGTCTTCATGTTTTTGCACATGCTATTTCTTTCCATCCTTCTGACCCTTATTTCTCACAATCCTGCTATCTCCTCTAAGAGGCCTAACTCCCTTTGCTCCCTGCTGATCATTTAATCTCACTCCTCAGTTTTCACAGCTGCTCACCATGACTGCTACTGTTTATATCTACTGCTTTCACCTGCCTTCTCTACTAGACTTCAGCATGGAAACTGGATCTTATTCATCTTCAGAGCTCCAGCACTGAGGACAGGCCACACACTCAATAAGTCGACAATGGATAGAGCTGTTGAGAATATTAAGTCAGGGGATGCTTACTCTTCAATGTGTCTTACCTTCTCTGTAGGATAAGCTTTAGCCTGAACTTTTTTGGTCAGAGTTTGCACTTGTGCTGTGACAGCCATCACCTGAAATTAACCCAAATAAAACCCCTGATCAGAATACAATCAAGTCATCTCTGTGAGCTGTGAAGGACAAAATCTAAACAAGCCACCTAAAAAATAGTGATATCTGAGACATTGCCTAAAGTACACCATCATCTTTTTTTCAGTTCTGAGAAAGTACAGGAGAGGCTGATACTTCTTCAAAAAGAAGAAAAAACTTTCAACCTCTTCTTAAAGAGATTGACTTACCAAACTAGAGGTAGGGGATGGGGATGGGAAGTGGTCATGAATGCACTGCACTTTTGTGCAGCTGAACCTGCAATGGAGATCTATTAGTATATAACTGTATACCAGCTGGGCACCCAAAGGGCAAATCACACCACCTTTCTCATCATTGGTTTCCTTATCTATAGGAATAAAGGAAATTGATTCAGATGCTTTTTTTCCCTGAAGTTTCCTATATTCTTTTGGATGCAGAAATCAATTACTCTGAATTGTTGCCTGAAAAGGTTTTCATTAGATCATCCTGCTCTTAAGGTATCTGGTCATTCAAATGTGTACTCTGTCGCTATGTCCTATTCAATTATTTTCGACCCCATGGACTGTAGCCTACCAGGCTCCTCTGTCCACGGCATTTCCCAGACAGGAATACTAGAGGGGGTTGCCATTTCCTCCAGCAGGGGCTCTTCCTTACCCAGGGATCCAACCTGCGTCTCCTGCATTGGCAGGCGGCTTCTTTACCGCTGAGCCACCAGGAAAATCACATGACCCCAAATCCCCAAACTTTAGAGGTAAGGCAAACAAAGTCTGAGCCTATTTGCAACTAATCTATTCCAAAAGGGGTCGCACTACTCACCTGCTCCTGGAGGTTTTTCAAAAGTGTCACAGCATTTGGCAGGTCTGACTCCAACACCTCCTATGGAAGGGATAGTAAAGAAAAGTCACTTCTTTCCTCGGGATCATAAGACGGAAGGTGTGGGGTGGAAAAGTCCCCTCTCTCCTTCAAACAGCCCAGACTTCCTGCCTTCCCACTCCGATGCCCACGCATCCTCGCCTCACGGCCGGCCAGCCTCTCACGTTACTGGAAAGGAGCGTTAACTCCAGTCCCGTCTCCTTACTATGGTTGTGGCTGGGAGGACGCCTCGGTACAACTATGTTTATCACCATCCTTCCCTCGCGCCAATAATTTCCCTCCAGGCACCGAGGAGAAAGGAAACGTCCACAATATCAAGCCAAGGAAACAAACACACGAAACTCACCGGAGCCGCCATCTTCACAAAGCCTGCCCCTTCCGGAACTGTACTTCCTGAGAGCGGACGTCGTCATGATAGACTTGAGAGATCACCGCCGCTTGCAAATCTAAACCAATACGAAGAGGGGCTCTCTCATTTCCGCTCCAAACAGGATGTACGGAAGCAGGGGCCGGACCCAGCCAATGGAATAGAAGAACCGGCCGTCAGACTGAGGAGGAGCTTTACCGATATAAATATGCTCTTGGAACGAGCCATTGGATTAGTAGATTGAATAGAATGGGTGGAGTTAAGCCAGTAAAAACTCGGCAATTGGTTGATTGACACTTTTAAAGGCCCAATGGGAAAAAGGAGTTAACGGAGCGAACTGAGAGCGTATTGGCTCTTGGATGCCGCAGTACCCGGAGTCTCTTTCAAGACACCTCCCTTGCGTTGCCTGAGCCTGCCGCTAGGTGACGGGCCCCAGCTTATGTCTGAGAAGGTGGCCACGTTATGGAGTCGCCTTTCCAGGCTGGATTTCCAACGCAGGCCGTGCTAGATTCTTCATAGACCCCCAAGGCGTTTGTGTGATCTTGGAGAAGTCATCTGATCTCTGAGCTCTTTTCATCTATAAATAAGAGAGTTAGATCAGAAAAGCCCAGAGCCAGAATTTAGGCACAGAAGATAAGCACATTCACCTGCATGGTGACCACCTGCGGGCAACGCGTAAAGAACCCCTCAGCTGCCGCCTTCTACCAGTTAGGGGATGTGAAGGGGAGGACGTTTGACAAAAGAAGCCGGTTCAGATTTACATGACTTGCTTCTCGTCACACAGATTCAAACCCAGCTTGTGCATACGTAATATTTCATTATGCGCTGCCTCATCTTTTCTCCAGTTCAGTTCAATCGCTCAGTCGTGTCGGACTCTTTGTGACCCCATGGACGGCAGCACGCCAGGCCTCCCTGTCCATCACCAACTCCCGGAGTTTACCCAAACTCATGTCCATTGAGTCGGTGATGCCATCCAACCATCTCATCCTCTGTCCTCCTCTTCTCCTCCTTCCCTCAATCTTTCCCAACATCAGGGTCTTTTCAAATGAGTCAGCCCTTTGCATCAGGTGGCCAGAGTATTGCGTTTCAGCTTCAGCATCAGTCCTTCCATGAATATTCAGGACTGATTTCCTTTAGCATGGGCTGGTTGAATCTCCTTGCTGTCCAAGGGACTCTCAAGAGTCTTCTCCAACACCACAGTTCAAAAGCATCAATTCTTTGGGGCTGAGTCTTCTTTATGGTCCAACTCACACCCATACATGACTCCTGGAAAAACCATAGCTTTGACCAAACAGATCTTTGTTGGCAGAGTCATGTCTTTGCTTTTTAATAAGCTGTCTAGGTTGGTCATGGCTTTTCTTCCAAGGAGCAAGCCTCTTTTAATTTCATGGCTGCAGTCACCATCTGCAGTGATTTTAGAGCCCCCCAAAATAAAGTTTGTCACTGTTTCCACTGTTTCCCCATCTATTTGCCTTGAAGTGATGAGACCAGATGCCATGGTCTTAGTTTTCTGAATGTTGAGTTTTAAGCCAACTTTTTCATCTTTTCTTAATACTTTCAAATATGTCAGCTCACTCCTGCTTTTTACAGTCTGGTAAAGTCAACTGTTTGGGTATTAATTATTCCTGTCCTCTGCCTTGGCCTTTCTGCGTGGCGCAGTGGTAAAGAATCCACTGGTCAATTCAAGACACCCAGGTTCCGTTCCTGGGTCAGAAAGATTCCCTGGAAATGGAAGTGGAAGTGGCACCTCTTGCCTGAAAACCATGGACAGAGGAGCCTAAAAGGCTACGGTCCACGGGGTCTCAAAGTGTCAGACACGACTGAGCAACTATGTGCATCGTCTGCCTTGGGAAATAAGCATGGCAAGAGGAAATAAGGGTCTTGAATTTTGCCCACAACTGTCAAGTTGATCTAGGACTAGAAATTAGATTTCCTGACTTGGAGCAGTCTTCTGAAAGTAAACAATGAATAATTCCCATATCTTGGCAACTAGGGTGGGAAAATTCTGGTTTCTAAATCTTCTGCTGGACTCCCGAAGAAGGCAGGAGTTAAGTATCCAGTCCCCTTGCCTCTGCATCTAACATTTATTTGCTGTTTTAGGCCCCGTGGAAGCTCAGGTGCTTGATAGCCTACTCAACTGAACTCTTTTAATATATAAATAAGAGAGTTGTTCAGTCGCTCAGTTGTGTCTGACTCTTTGCAACCGCATGGACTGCAGCATGCCTGGTTTCCCTGTCCTTCACCATCTCCTGGAGTTTGCCCTAACTCATGTCCATTGAGTCGGTGATGCCATCAAACCATTTCGTCCTCTGTTGTCCCCTTCTCCTGCCTTCAATGTTTCTCAGCATCAAAGTATTTTCCAGTGAGTTGGCTCTTCACATCAGATGGCCAAAGTATTGGAGTTTCAGCTTCAGCATCAGTCCTTCCAATGAATATTCAGGACTGATTTCCTCTAGGATGGACTGGTTGGATCTCCCTGCAGTCCAAGAGACTCTCAAGAGTCTTCTCCAACACCACAGCTCAAAAGTATCAATTCTTCAGCACTCAGTTTTCTTAATGGTCCAACTCTCACATCCATGCATGACTGCTGGAAAAAACATAGCTTTGACTATATGGACCCTTGTCAGCAAAGTAATGTCTTTGCTTTTTAATATGCTGTCTAGGTTTAACATAGCTTCTCTTCCAAGGAGCAAGTGTCTTTTCATTTCATGGCTGCAGTCACCATCTGCAGTGATTTTGGAGCCCAGGAAAATAAAGTCTATCACTGTTTCCCATTGCTTCCCCATCTATTTGCCATGAAGTGATGGGACTGGATGCCATGATCTTCAGTTTTTGAATGTTGAGTTTTAAGCCAGCTTTTTCACTCTCCTTTAAAAAAATTTTTTTTTTTGAATTGTGGTGACATTTATTTTGATAACAGAACAGGTCTCCACTCACCTGACCCTGAGCTAGACCCTGAGTAGGATGAAGCCCAGGTCTGGGTGGTGTGGAGCAGGAGGCCCACCCATCTGCAAATTCACTCTCCCTTTTCACCTTCATCAAGAGGCTCTTTAATTCCTCCTACTCAATTAACCAATAGTTTTTATACCATTTATCAAGTTTTGTATTCTGAAATTTTTTCCATTTCAACATGAATTTTTGAACTATTCAGATCCTCAGCCCATTTTTTAATCAGGCAATTTTTTGTTATTAAGTTGTATGATTTATATTTTGGGTAAATCCCTTATCAGATATATGATTAGCAAATATTTTCTCCCATTCTATAGGTTGCCTTTTCATTTTGCTGATGGCTTCCTTTGCTGTCCAGAGCTTTTTAGCTTGTAATCCCACTTGTTTATTTTTTTGAACTATTCAGATCCTCAGCCCATTTTTTAATCAGGCAATTTTTTGTTATTAAGTTGTATGATTTATATTTTGGGTAAATCCCTTATCAGATATATGATTAGCAAATATTTTCTCCCATTCTATAGGTTGCCTTTTCATTTTGCTGATGGCTTCCTTTGCTGTCCAGAGCTTTTTAGCTTGTAATCCCACTTGTTTATTTTTGTTTTGTTGCCTTTATTTTTTGTTGTCAGATTCAAAAAATTCCTTGTCAAGATTGCTGTTAAGAAGCTTACTGCCTATGTTTTCTTCTAAAATTTTTAAGGTTTCAGGTCTTCCGTTCAAGTCTTTAATCCATTTTGAGCTATTTTGTGTATAGTATAAGAGTCTAGTTTCATTCTTTTGGGTGTAGCTGTTTAGTTTTGGTAACACCATTTATTGAAGAGACTGTCCTTTCCCTATTGTAGTAAATTAATTGACCAAACAAGTGTGGTTTTATTTCTAGCCTCTCTATTCTATCCCATTGATCTATGTCTTTGTTTTTGTGCCATTATGATATTGTTTGGACTACTATAGCTTTGTAATATAGTTTGAAATCATGGACAAAAATAACATTTAACCTACTATCTGGGCATTTCATGACTCAATCAGTAATTATACATGAAAATACACAAGCTCATTGGTTCAAAAATCTATTTCTTTGAACTTGTTCTGAGAAAATCTTTCAAAAAAAAAAAGAAACTATGTATATATGTTTACAGAGACATTGTAAGTTCAAAAACCTGCAAAGGCTTAGAGAGTGATTGTTAATGGAAGTGGGTTTCTTTTTGAGGTGACCAAAATGTTCTAAAGTTAGGTAGTGATGATGGTTACCAAACTATGAATATACTAAAACAACTGAATTGTACACTGTAAAAAGGTGAATTTTATGGTATATGAGTTATGTCTCAATAAAGATATTATAATACTATAGGCAATCTAAATATCAAATAAGTAAAATTTCTTATATTATCTCTGTAGCCCACCAGGTTCCTCTGTCCATGGAATTCTCCAGGCAAGAATACTGGAGTGGGTTGACATTTCCTTCTCCAGGGGATCTTCTTGACCAACCCAGGGATCAAACCCTTGGCTCTTGCATTGGCAGGCAAATTCTTTACCATCTGAGCCACTGGGGGAGTTTGTATTATCTCAGAAATAGCAAATAGCTCCATTTATTGCTGTCTCTTATACACATCTCGACAATGGATAGAGCTGTTGAGAATATTAAGTCAGGGGATGCTTACTCTTCAATGTGTCTTACCTTCTCTGTAGGATAAGCTTTAGCCTGAACTTTTTTGGTCAGAGTTTGCACTTGTGCTGTGACAGCCATCACCTGAAATTAACCCAAATAAAACCCCTGATCAGAATACAATCAAGTCATCTCTGTGAGCTGTGAAGGACAAAATCTAAACAAGCCACCTAAAAAATACTGATATCTGAGACATTGCCTAAAGTACACCATCATCTTTTTTTCAGTTCTGAGAAAGTACAGGAGAGGCTGATACTTCTTCAAAAAGAAGAAAAAACTTTCAACCTCTTCTTAAAGAGATTGACTTACCAAACTAGAGGTAGGGGATGGGGATGGGAAGTGGTCATGAATGCACTGCACCTTTGTGCAGCTGAACCTGCAATGGAGATCTATTAGTATATAACTGTATACCAGCTGGGCACCCAAAGGGCAAATCACACCACCTTTCTCATCATTGGTTTCCTTATCTATAGGAATAAAGGAAATTGATTCAGATGCTTTTTTTCCCTGAAGTTTCCTATATTCTTTTGGATGCAGAAATCAATTACTCTGAATTGTTGCCTGAAAAGGTTTTCATTAGATCATCCTGCTCTTAAGGTATCTGGTCATTCAAATGTGTACTCTGTCGCTATGTCCTATTCAATTATTTTCGACCCCATGGACTGTAGCCTACCAGGCTCCTCTGTCCATGGCATTTCCCAGACAGGAATACTAGAGGGGGTTGCCATTTCCTCCAGCAGGGGCTCTTCCTTACCCAGGGATCCAACCTGCGTCTCCTGCATTGGCAGGCGGCTTCTTTACCGCTGAGCCACCAGGAAAATCACATGACCCCAAATCCCCAAACTTTAGAGGTAAGGCAAACAAAGTCTGAGCCTATTTGCAACTAATCTATTCCAAAAGGGGTCGCACTACTCACCTGCTCCTGGAGGTTTTTCAAAAGTGTCACAGCATTTGGCAGGTCTGACTCCAACACCTCCTATGGAAGGGATAGTAAAANATCAGTGTTCCCTGAATTCATTTCATATTTTCCATCCTTTGGACTGATATAGAAATGTGGGGGTGGGGTCACTCTAGCTGTGTTAAAACATTTTCTCTGTACTCTTACAAAATAGAAATTAGGAAAAGGATCAGGCTCAGAGGAAATAGACTTATCCAAACCTGAGCCTGGTATAATTTATAATTTATATATATATATATACTTCTTACAATAGGAACCAGTTGAGTTGACTGTTGATGTAAGTGACAAGAATTTAGGGAATCAGTATTTTAGCCATTTTTTCACATGATTAGGATTGAATATTCAGTTCAGTTCAGTTCAGTTCAGTCACTCAGCCGTGTCTGACTCTTTGCGACCCCATGGACTGCAGGATGCCAGGCTTCCCTGTCCATCACCAACTCCTGGAGTTCACTCAGACTCATGTCCATTGAGTTGGTGATGCCATCCAGCCATCTCATCCTCTGTCGTCCCTTTCTCTCTTGCATTCAATCTTTCCCAGCATAGCAGTCTTTTCAAATGAGTCAGTTCTTCACATCAAGCCAAAGTATTGGAATTATATTAAGGGCATGCAGAAAGACATATTTGTGCTCAATGACTATGATTATTTAATGAAAGAAAAACGAACATAGAAATCCTGACAATTAAGTGAAAGACAACGTTTTACCATTTGTGTAGTGCCTTTGGAAATTTATTTAATTTTTATTGGAAAATTGAAAAAATTATCAGTTAACCATATCCAACTAAATACACAAGGTTTTTTTGTTTGCTTTTTTTTTTTTTAATAATCTCCAGGGCAACATTAGAAAATTTATGCTTTCATCTTTATGGTTCCTGAATCATTATGATGTTGTAATTAAAAGCCAAATGAATGAATAAGACTCTAAATACTATAAACTCACAAATCCTAGAGATTGCTTATGAGCCGATAGTTGAAGATTTTACTATACAATTTGAGATAAAGTATACATCTCCTCATTTTTTTTTGCCATGACCTAAATTCAAGACTCAAATAATATTTACTCAGCTACTCATCCTTGCTAATTTTCATACATCTTTTCCAGATTTTCTTTTACAAAATTCTCTACAGAACTTGCTAAAACTCTTTTTGTATTAGAAATTAAAAAAAAAAAAAAAAAAACATACTGTGGACTTTGGGAACAATGCTCCTTCTACACCCTGATCTTTACTGAAATCAAATTCTTATTCAAGGACTGCCTTACTTGAAAGTTGCAAGGAGCTAGTTGCTCTGTACATTATGAAAGTGAAAGTGAAAGTCGCTCAGTCATGTTGACTCTTTGTAACCCCATCGATTACACAATCCATGGAATTCTTCAGGCCAGAATATTGGAGTGGGTAGCCCTTCCCTTCTCCAGGGGATCTTCTCAACTCAGGTATAAACCCAGGTCTCCCACATTCACAGGTGGATTTTTACTAGCTGAGCCACAAGGGAAGCCCAAGAATACTGGATTAGGTAGCCTATCCAAACTGTGGAAAATTCTGAAAGAGATGGGAATACCAGACCACCTAACCTGCCTCTTGAGAAATCTGTATGCACGTCAGGAAGCAACAGTTAGAACTGGACATGGAAAAACAGACTGGTTCCAAATAGGAAAAGGAGTATGTCAAGGCTGTATATTGTCACCCTGCTTATTTAACTTATATGCAGAGTACATCATGAGAAACGCTGGACTGGAAGAAGCATAAGCTGGAATCAAGATTGCTGGGAGAAATATCAATAACCTCAGATATGCAGATGACACCACCCTTATGGCAGAAAGTGAAGAGGAGCTAAAAAACCTCTTGATGAAAGTGAAAGAGGAGAGCGAAAAAGTTGGCTTAAAGCTCAACATTCAGAAAACGAAGATCATGGCATCCGATCCCATGGGAAATAGATGGGGAAACAGTGGAAACAGTGTCAGACTTTATTTTTTTGGGCTCCAAAATCACTGCNTCTATATCCAGGTCAGGAAGCAACAGATAGAACTCGTCATGGAACAACAGACTGGTTTCTAATAGGAAAAGGAGTATGTCAAGGCTGTATATCGTCACCCAGCTTATATAATTTATATGCAGAGTACATCATGAGAAACACTGGCCTGGATGAAACACAAGCTGGAGTCAAGATTGTGGAGAGAAATATCAATAACCTCAGATATACATATGACACCTCCCTGATGGCAGAAAGTGAAACAGAACTAAAGACCCTCTTGATGAAAATGAAAGAGGAAAGTGAAAATGTTGGCTTAAAGCTCAACATTCAGAAAACGAAGATCATGGTATCTGGTCCCATCACTTCATGGGAAATAGATGGGGAAACAGTGGAAACAGTGTCAGACTTTATTTTTGGGGGCTCCAAAATCACTGCAGATGGTGACTGCAGCCATGAAATAAAAAAACACTCTTTGGAAGAAAAGTTATGACCAACCTAGATAGCATATTCAAAAGCAGAGACATTACTCTGCCAACAAAGGTCCGTCTAGTCAAGGCTATGGTTTTTCCAGTGGTCGTGTATGGATGTGAGAGTTGGACTGTGAAGAAAGCTGAGCACCAAAGAATCGATGCTTTTGAACTGTGGTGTTGGAGAAGACTCTTGAGAGTCCCTTGGACTGCAAGGAGATCCAACCAGTCCATCCTAAAGGAGATCAATCCTGGGTGTTCTTTGGAAGGAATGATGCTAAAGTTGAAACTTCAGTACTTTGGCCACCTCATGCGAAGAGTTGACTCATTGGAAAAGTCTCTGATCCTGGGAAGGATTGAGGGCAGGAGGAGAAGGGGACGACAGAGGATGAGATGGCTGGATGGCATCACTGACTCAATGGGCGTGAGTCTGAGTGAACTCCGGGAGTTGGTGATGGACAGGGAGGCTCCAATTCATGGGGTCACAAAGAATCGGAGACGACTGAGCAACTGAACTGAACTGAATGTGATTGGGCAGGAGATCTTGTGTGTCCTTTCTGTACTTGCATAGTTTCAACAAAGTTTTGTTTGTGTTTCAGGAGCAGCCCTGCTGAATTGAAAAGTACTTTCATAGAAGAACCACTGAGACTACTATATACAAAATAGATAACAAAGACCTACTGTAAAGCACAAGGAACTATACTCAATGTTTTTTATTAATCTATACAAATATAGAGTATGTATATGTATAAATGTATTATTGAATCACTGTGATATACACCTGAAACTAACATGACATTGTAAATCAATTATACCTCAATTAAAAGTGCAAATTAGAAAGAACCATCAAAGAATCGCATTTATTCCATTAACATTTTTGTTAGTTATACATATTGTAATATTGCTGAATCTTTAATCAGAGCTATTTAGGCCTTTAAAAACTTGAATTTCCACATTTGAAAATGGAAAAAATATCAATATGCTACTCACTTTTGAGAATCTACTGAAACAATGTATGTATAAGTAGATTATAATTTATTATGGGCCTCACAAGTGAATGATGTTTTTCAATGATTCTTGGATATATTGTTGGTGATTTCTCTATTAATAGTGGAATAGTTTTTTGTTTGTTTGTTTGTTTTAAAAGAAGAGCCACTGAGCAGTGCCCGGAGAGGGCAGGCAGGAGAAGTTCCAACAACATTAGAGAGATGGGAAGGTCCAGCCTGGGGTGAGGGTGCTATGGAGAACCAGTCAGACCAGGAAGTGAAGAGCTAAATTGGGACAATCTGGGGCCAGTATACAAAGTGTCTTTAGGTGCCATTCAGAAGTATTCAGGCTTTGTCTCCCTGGAAGTTTCTATGAATGATAGATATATTAGACGTGGCACTTTAGAAAATTGAGGCTGCCAGTCATTTGTTGAGAAGAGCAGCTAGAAGACTAGGTAAGGTGCTATTGCAATTTTCTAGACATGAGAAGGAAAGAAGGAGGTAGGACCTTCTGAAGGTAGAGGCTATAGATTAATAGAAATATTGTTCGGTGCCTTTCTCCTGAGCTCCCTTCCCTTTCTCATTTCTATTTCCCAGCTTCTCAGAGTAGTTCCCTGCATTCCCATGACCACAAGTCTAGAATCTCCTCTGCATATGAATCTGAAAACACAATGTCACTTTTCCCAAGAAAAATTATACCACCAATTCTATAAAATCAGGTAACGTCACCACCACCACACATGCCAACACCACCTTAAAGCACATTAATGAGGCTCCATGCCTGGTTAAAATTCAAACTCCCTTGATTTGGTTCATAAGGTCCTGTTTGACCAGCCTTCACCCACCTCCCAGGCTCTTCTACTTTGGTGCTTCCCAGTTACTTCCATTCTTTAGCTACATCGTGCTCAGTCACTCAGTTGTGTCCGACTCTTTGCAACCCCATGGACTGTAGCCCTCCAGGTTCCTCTGTCCACGGAACTTTTCAGGCAAGAATACTGGAGTCGGTTGCCATTTCTTCCTCCGGGGAGAACCCAGGAATGGAACCGGCGTTTCCTGCATTGGCAGGTGGATTCTTTACCACTAACCTGGAAAGCCCTTAGCTATACTGAGTATGTTTCAATTCCTCTCAGGTTATTGGACAAGCTGGTCACTCTGCCCAGCTCCTCCTTTTCTTGACCTACTCCAGCTCAATGAGTAGCTCACTGAGCTCAGCTCATCCTTCAAGTCTGACCTTAAAAGTCATTTCCTCCACTGAACCTCTCCTGATTAGAGAGACTAACCTCCAGTCTAGATTAGGTGCCCTTGCTCTGTCTTGAGGATTTCTTCCATCATAGTGCCTGTTACTTCCTCTATTATAATGCCTGACACACTATTCTGTCACTGCCTGTTGCCCCTCCATAGTAATCTGTGAGCTCCTGAAGTCAGCACTGTGCCTGCCCCAAAGTTGGGGCTTAATCAATATTGGGGGCTTCCCTGGTGGCTCCGAGGTTAAAGCGTCTGCCTGGAATGCAGGAGACCCGGGTTCAATCCATATCAGTGGGAATGAATGTTCATTCCTGGACTGTGGTGAGGCCTGCACCCATTAACATTATCATTCTTATTAACATGAGCTGAACAATCAAACTGGAAGGAGCTGGGATCTGGAATTATTCGACAGGGCGCACTGAGATGGGGCAGATTCTGGGAGACACTGTCATTGCAGATGCTGGAAGGAAGTCCAGACCAGGCTGGCAGCAGATAAAAGGAATCAGTCTATTAAAGCAGTCAGAATCAAGAAGATATTCTAATAAGAGGGCACTGGAACAAGTTTGGAAATCAAAGCAGGCAAGTGGAAGTAATAGATACAACTTAGTGAGCAGTCACTGTTGGACACTGTTCCTATAACTCCATATTTCCCCTTCTTTATTGAGGAATATTTGACAAATAAAATTTGTATATATTTTTACAAAATAATATTTTAATATATGTATATATCAATGTATGTATACATAATGAAGTTGACAATCTAATTAATGTATCTGTCACTTTACACTGTTACCCTTCCGTTGTTTTTTTGTTGCTGTTAGAATAAAGATCTACTCTCATAGCAAATTTCAAGTAGATAAAACAGTACTTTTTTTTTTTTCAAATGTTTATTTATTTGGTTGCCCCCAGGGTCTTAGGTGAGGCACTCAGGATCTTCGTTATGGCATGCAAGCTCTTTAGTTGCAGCATGTGGGATCTAATTCCCTGACCAGGGGTGGAACCCGGGCTCCTGTATTGGAGTTTTGCTTCACTGAAGCTCAGAGTCTTAACCACTGGACTACCAGGGAAGTCCCACAAAACAGTACTTTTAACTACAGTCACCATGCTGTACATTAGTCAGATGGCCAGAACTTACATCCTTCATATCTGAAACTTTGTGCCCTTTGATCAACATTTCACCTCCCTCCCCAACCACTGCGAACCACCGTTCTATTCTTTGAGTCTAATAAGAGTTTATCTTTTTTAGATTCCATATGTAAGTGAAATCGTGCAGTATCTGTCTTTCTGTGTCTGGTTTATTTCACTTAGCATAACACCCATTAGTGTTATCCATATTGTCACAAATGATACGATTTCTTTCTTTTAGAGCTGGGCAACATCCTTCATCCATTCATCTAACAGTGGATACTTCAGCTGTTTCCGTGTCTTGACTATTGTGAAGAACTCTACAGTGAATATGACAGTATCTCTTCAAGACAGTGATTTCATTTCCTTCGGCTATATGTCCAGAAAAGGGGTTGCTGGATAATACAGTATTTTTAATTTTTCGAGGAACTTCCATATTGTATTTCATAATAGTTGTACCGATTTTTTTTTTATAACTTCATATACATAATCCTTAAACCAAGTATATGGGGTAGGTATTACCATCCACATTTTACAGTTAAGACTGAGTTAGTGCTGGAATTCAATAATCGTTCTTCTTGGGCCTGTGCTCTTTTCTCTACATTAGTGCTTCCCCAACTTTAATGTACATTAAATGATCTGGGAGGTCTTGTAAAACTGCAGATTCTGTTAAAATGCAGAAAGGTAACCCAGGCCTGGGTTGGGGCCTGAGATTCTGTAGTCCTAACAGACTCCCACTGATGAAGTCCATTGGATCATACTTTGAGTCACAAGACTCTGCACGGTACTTCACTTTTTTCTAAGAGGGGTTAAATAACACCTAGGTCACGCAGGCAGCCCATAAGCCAGGATTTTTTACCATAGGCCTCTCTGGTCAAAACCGATGCTCAGGGCTTCCCTGGTGGCTCAGCGAAAGAATCCACCTGCCAGAGTTGGATCCCTGGGTCAGGAGGAACCCTTGGAGAAAGAAATGGCAACCCACTCCAGCGTTCTTGCCTGGGAAATCCCACGGACAGAGGAGGCTGGCAGGCTAACGTCCATGGGGCTGCAGAGTTGAACATGACTTAGCTACTAAACGATAACAACGACATACTCCCACTTGAGGATGTGCCAGTCCGTGGATCATACTGTGAGTCATAAGACTCTGCACAATATTTCACTTTTTTTCTCAAAGGTGTTAAATAACTCACCTAGGTCACACAGCTAGTCCACAAGTCAGGCCTAATTGATGTCAAAACCAATGCTCTTAGTGATTAAGATATACGCTGGTGAGTATGTGTGTACTCAGCCATGCCCGACTCTTGGAGACCCCATGGACTGCAGCCTGCCAGGCTCCTCTGTCCACGGGGATTTTCCAGGCAAAAAATGGAGTGGGTTGCCATTTCCTTCTCCAAGGGATCTTCCTGACCCAGGGATAGAACCCAAGTCTCTTCCATCTTCTCCACTGGCAGGCAGATTCTTTACCACTAGCGCCACCCACCCGGGAAGTCCTTTAAGATATGCGGTCTCCCTCTATTTGCAGGAAACAGGACCCCCAGCTTCGAGTCTGGGACTTAAGGGGGAAAATCTAATCCCTGAGAAGTAGACAAGCACCAGAGAAACTAAGAGGGTTACCAAGACAGGGCCTCGGCCAGAGGGAACAAGACCAGGGCTCAGTTACCCGTCCGGGGCACAGGGTGGGGCCCAAGTCTCAGGAGCAAGATAGAAGCTGAGTTCTGAGAACTATGGAACAATGGGAAGGATGACTTGGTAGCGACACTCCAAATGTGGGCGACAGGTTGCTCTACCCCTCCTGCCTGGAGCCGGACAGACCCTGCCTGTGCGTCACACAGGGGAGGGGAGAGAGCTCACCTCCACACTCTCCTCCCTGGGATCCTCAGCACGGCCTGGAGAGGCTAGGCCTCCCTAGGGCGCGCCAGCATGCTTTGGAGCCACTGACCCTACCCGCTGTATGCTCCCTTTCCACCTTCTCTTCTCTTAATTTCAAGCCTTCTTCCCACCTCGATCCTCTACAAACAAACTCTCTGTTTAAATGACAGGATGTTTCAATATTTCAGATCCTTATCCTATGGACCTTGTTCTGTCAGGATTCATAAAAGTTACCTTAAATTTTTCTTTTTCCATCACCTTAACTTTTGCCTTGCTCCCTTTGAATGGCCAGGGTATAGATGTCTGGGAAGGGGCAGAAGCCAGCGATGCTTGGAATTGGCTCAGTCTGGGGTGTTTGGTGGGGAATGGGGGGCCCGCAGGAGTAGCACAGAGCAGGATGAGAATAGTTGCAGGGTATTTCGGATGCCTCTGGGCTTGTATTTTCACAGCAGGAGTCCAGCCATCCATGCCACACCAGCTGTCAGATCAAGGGCTGCATCAGAGTCACCAACTATATTAGGATCTTGGTCAGAACTTTTGATTGGCTTCTGGCTAGAAGTCATTTCAGAACTTCCACAACAAAGGACAGGTACAAGTGTGACCTAAAGAATAGGTTACAGATCCCCCAAACAGAAAAACAACCAGACAAATTTCTGAGCATGAAAAATGTGACAATTCAGAATTGGCTTTGCAAAATAAGTGTTCAGACATCATTATGTCATTGCTACAGTTGTAGGGGGAGAAAATCTCTTTTTTATAGTAGAGACAGATATAGCCTCCGCAGTATTAGGAAATTTCTCACGACCCCAGAGTCCACCCGTACTCCTGCACTTCTGCCCCTGGGTGGAGTCCCTCTCTACAGTGACCCCTCTTCCAAGAGGAGGATATCCAGGGACATGGATGAGCTGAGACAGAAAGGGAATGTGTTGTTGGCATCTGTTGCACATCCTCCTGGGCCCCTTGGATTCATTTTTTAAATTCATTTTGGTTCTTTTTTGAGAGTTTATTACTGTTTAGCCTCTAAAGAGACTGGTACTCATTCAAAATGCAAGTTACTTGAGGAAGGACCCCCAGAATCATCCATGACCTAAGGAATCTCCAAAACTACAAACATTTCATTTTTTTATATCTCAGCAAAAGAAAAATTCCCAAACTTGTATTTTATACACATATATAAAAGTATATCTGGATGGATACACTCCAACTATTAACCATGGTTGCCTTTGCAGAGTGGGACTGTGAACAGTGGGAGCAGCTTTACCTTGCTTGCCTGGTAGAAGATTTATTGTTTGTATTTTTGAAGTATTAATAACAAGCATACTTTTATAATATGAGAGGAGGGGAAAAACAGGAAGGGAGGGAGGAAGAAATGAGAATGATTTGAGAGACAGAAGAAAAGTAGAAAGACATAAAAAAAAAAGAGGGAAAGAGGGAGGGAGGGAGGAAGGAAATGAGAGAAAGAGATTAAAAAAAAAAAAAACAGGAACAGAAGAAAGAAAGGCCTCCTCCACCCTCTCCCTGAATAAGATCCAGGGAATCTCATCTATGTCCCTTATTCTGCAGGAGCAATTGGAGCCCTCATAGGAACAGAGAACAGCAGCTGTTCACCCTCTTTGGCACATTATTCATCGTGCATTTATTTTATTTAGATTCATCAGACTTGAAAGGGCTCAAGATAAAAATATACATAATCACTTCTGGCCATTTAAAATATCAAAACAATGAACAATATTTAGAGAGACCAGCGGCAAGAGGGAGGACAAGGGGAAAACAGAAAAAGAATATATTGGGCAAGAAAGAAGCAGTAGTTTCAAGTAAATATTGAGAAATAGCAGTCAGCCTAAAAATCCTGGAGGCTGCAGCTCCTGTCAAGCTATGACAACCTTGTTCCTTGGAGGCTGGGCCCAAAAGGTCAACATAGGAGCCTTTGTCTCCCTTATTTCCCCCAGATGCACACAGCTCTGCACAGTGGCTGCGGAAGGGGTTGCTCAAGACCCAGCCCTTTCAGGACGCATGTCCAGCTCACTGGTAATATGCAGGAACCTTCCCTAATGGCCCTTCCCTCTCCCTGCTCTGCCTCTGCATTCCCACATTTGGAGACTCAAAACTTCAGCTATTTCACCCATGGTAAGTGTTGCCACTCTGGACCTGTCATCACATGGGCCGTTTGCTCATTGACCTGAAGACTCTTTGAGGACAAGGGGCCTCTGACTTGCCTCTTTCCCCCTCGGAGTTGTGTGCGGTGACCTTCCTGTCCTCTTCCCGCCACCTCTCCAATCTCTTCTCCAGTGACGGTGCCAGAAGGCAGGAGGACCCTGGTTAGCAGATGACCATGCAGGCATGCAGGCATGTCTGTCTAATTCGAGCCAAGGGCACGAGGGGAAGGACAGAGCCCAGGGACCTGTGGCCTCTCTGCTAAGAGGACAGAGGGCTAAGAATAGGACAGGAGATTAGGGAGGGATTGGAACTGCATTGTTATCTCACAGGAATGGCGTTTGTTCGGGAGCGTTTTTTGCCAAGCTCTTCTGTGAGCCGCCCCACCCTCTCCTCTGCCCGGTGTCTGTAGGAGCACCCCCACAGGCCTCTCACCACTTCTTTCCATCTGCTCAGCTCTGCGAAACTGAAATCACTCAGTTGCGTCTGAGTCTTTATGACCCCATGGACTATAGCCTATCAGGTTCCTTCATCCATGGGATTTTCCAGGCAAGAGTACTGGAGTGAGTTGCCATTTCCTTCTCCAGGAGATCTCCCCAACCTAGGGGTTAAACTCGGGTCTCCCGCATCGTAGGCAGACGCTTTACCGTCTGAGCCACCAATGCCCATCCATTCCCGGCCCCTCTTCCTGTCCCCGGTTCCTCTCCAGCCCCATCCTAATTCCTCATCATAAATTAAATTCCTGCCCCTTCACCTATTTTCCCTCCTTCTCTGCCTGGATCCGCTTCTTTCCACCTCTTCCCATAAGTCCTTCCCATTCATCCTTTTCCCACCTTTGTCTCCCACCTGCCCCTTTGCCCACCACCTTGACACCTAAGCTTCCCACACTCTTCAGCTCTGAGCACCAAGTTTTCCAGGCTGCTGGTCTTTGCCTCCCCTCTCCTAACTTTTTTGGACCAGTATTTTGTCCACTTCTCCCTCTGTCCTGTGTCCCCTCTCTCGAAGCTGAACTGGACACTCACAAGTGGCAGAGGCTGAGGTGGGCAGACAGCCTCCACTCTCCTAACAGCTAGAAGCCATCAGCACCAGACACCAGGCAAAGGGACACCTCTGAGAACAAGACCCAGGACATGCAGGCCGTAGGAGACACCTCCCCGAACTCAGCCACAGCTATTCTTAGGAACACAGTACCACAAAAGGGCCTTATGCTCTGTGTCACTCTCCCAACCCCCTCACCCCACCCCACCCCCCCACACACAAGGAGCTGCTCTTGGCAGAGGCTGTAATCTCAGAGAAAAGGGGCCCAGGCACGGGAGGCTGGGCTGGAAACTCTGCCCCCTGCTCTGACTTCCCAGAGCCACGAGGCTCTGCCCTTGAGACAAGGTCACCTCCCACCACAGCGCACAGACACACAGCTCTGGCACTCTGCTCTCTCTGCAGTCTAAAACAACAACAGAGCTGAACCTCATCTCTGCCGCCTCACCCCTTACTCCTCCGTTGCCCACGCACCCTTTCCTGGCTCTTCCCTACTCCCAGCAAACCAACTCCCTCCCCATCTTACTTCCTCCCTACTCTTCCTGATCAGTATGGGTCAGGCTCTTTTTTTATCAAGTCAGTCCAAAGTCGCACAATAACTGTCTCTTCTTTCCTTGCTGCAGGTGGGAAGCTAAGACCTCAGCTCTGGTCCCTTGAGACATCAAGGAGCCTGACCAGCTCTCAATCCCTGGTCTGGTTCATGGATCTGGGGTGACCTGGCAATCAGGTTGCCAACTGCCCCTGAGAAGCTCCCTTGGGAGGAAACAGCAGCCAGCTTCTTAGCTCCTTTGTTGCAAATCAGACTCAGGGAGGTTGCTCACCACCCTCCCCAACAGCAGGAAGCACCTTCGTGACGTGTGTACCTCTCTGTGTTCTTAATAAGTTTCTAATATTTGGATAGAAGCTTCGGGTGTATGTAGCAGAGACAGGAATCAAAGCCCTGCACTAAAACCCAGGCTTGCAAACCCAGCAGCAGGAATGCTGCCCAGCATTGCACGGTGGGCAGAGAGAGAAGGACTGGCCTCTACCTTCCATCCTCTCAGAACACAGCGAGAGCCCTGCTCCCAGAGACCAGCCATTATCCCACGGCAGGTTATGGGTTCAGACAGGCAGGAGTACCTGTATTGTCAAGCCAGGAACATCATCTTTCCAGGTGAAATAAAAATTCTGAGGCATAAGCAAGCAGAAGCAGCTGAATCACGGGTACTACTCATGTTTTCAGATCACTTTGTAGAGCTACACTCTGCCCTCCAGCCCTGGGCTGGTCCTCACACCATGGAACACAGGAGGCCCAGACGTTTCTCAGGCCAGCTGGGGAGGGCCACAGGATGAAAGTGTGGCTGCCCCCATATTCTGCTGTGATCTCCCTTCATGCATCTCTGGGGATAAGGAGTGAGCTGGCTGAACATCCTCCCATTTGCAAGCCCACTTCATGGAGGCGGGCACCTCAACCCTCCAAGTATTTCCGAACCACCCCTCTGGCTTCCAGAAAGAGAGAAGCAAAAAAAAAAGAAAAACAAAACCAGAACATGTAAAAGGGACTGGAGAACAAAACAAGGGTCTATTTTATCATCCCCCTTCACAAGTATAGGATTGCCCGACTTTCAAAACAAAACAAATCATGTTATTTGGCCTTCTTCCCCTTCTGGTTGCTGTCTAATCTCTCAGCTCACTGCCAAGCTCCTCAAATGCAGGGCTCACACCCACTGCCTCCACTTCCTGTCCACACTCATCCTTTTCTTAATACCTCTCTGCAGCCTGGATCTGTCCTGAGACTGCAGAAGGCGATTGCTCCAAGATAACCCGAGTTCCTCCTCTCCACCTCCCTGACATTCAGTCTGCCTCTGGCATCTGGCACCATGGCCACCTGCTCCTCTTGAAGAACTTCTTCTGGCTTCGAGGAAACTGCCCTTTCCCTGTGCTCCTTGCCTTCCCCATGCTCTCCAGTCTGACAGCCATCCCCTGAGGCCGTCGGTCTCACATACCAGCTCTGCCCACCAGTTCCGTAATTCCAACTTCATACCAGGGTGCAAACCATCTTCATCAGATTCCCCACTGTTACCTCCAACTCCCCTGAACCAAATGCCCTGTCCTCTTCCTGCTTGTCTAAAAGCCTGCTCCCCTTTGCTGCTACTCCCATCCTTCCCAGGATCACACACTCATGAATCTTCCTTCCTCGTTCCTGCATCCCATCTGTCAGCAAGGCATTTGATTTCTTCCTTAGACACTGTGCTCAGTCACTTCAGTCGTGTCTGACTCTCTGCAACCCCATGGACCATGGCCTACCAGGCTCCTCTGTCCATGGGATTCTCCAGACAAGAACACTGGAGTGGGTTGCCATTTCCTTCTCCAGTGATAAAGTATGAAGTGAGTGAAGGAAGCGAAGTGAAGTCGTTCAGTCGTGTCCGACTCTTTGCAACCCCATGGACTGTAACCTACCAGGCTCCTCCATCCATGGGATTTTCCAGGCAAGAGTACCGGAGTGGGTTGCCATTAGACATTACCATGTGTAAAACAGCTAGTGGGAAACTGCTGTATAATACAGTGATCTCAACTTGGTGCTCTGTGATGACCTAGAGAGGTGAGATTGGCAGGGGTTGGGGGGTGAGGGGAGCAGGTGGAGGGAGTCTTAGAGGGGGTGGGGGAACATATATACATGTAGTTGATTCACTTTGTTGTACAGCAGAAACTAACACAACATTATAAAGCAATTATACTTCAATAAAAAAATCAATTAAAAAAAAGGAAACTCTTCCAGCCTCGCCCTTTCTTTCCTTTTCGCGTCTACTCTCCCCACTCTTCTCCTGACTTGGATGGTTATCCTAGCCTCTTCTCTGGCCTCCTTGCCTCCAGCCTCTTCTCCCACAGAGGAAGAATGGGACAGGCTAGCAGCCGGGAGAGAGACATTCCTGGTGAGTTCATCAGACAGTCTTGGCACTGGCTACAGACACAGCTCTGACTCTGTACCACAGGTATTTTGGAGAGATGTATACATGCCCACCCTGGAGGAGGGGATGACAACTCCCTCCAGTGTTCTTATCTGGAGAATTCCACGGACAGGGGAGCCTGGCAAGCTACATCCATGGGGCTGCAAAGAGTCAGTCACAACTGAGCAATTAGCACATATACACACACACATCCATGTTTGTGTAAAGTGTGTAGGCACGTGTGCTTGTGTTCACTCACCTGTGTTTATGTGGGAGTGGAGGTGGGGAGACGGGTGACCGCCCCAGGGAGGCCGGCTGAAGGGGACTTCTGACCAAAAAACCCAGAGAACACCTTTTCCCCTTGGGAAAGAGTGGCTGACTTCTCAGCCTTTTGGTTCCTCACTGAGAATTACCATGCACTCCTATTAAATCCTATGGTCTGCCTATATCCTGGGCTGATTCAGGCCTGACAGCCACAGGATACTGCCCCAGAGATGCCTGTGATCAGAGCAGAGGGCCTCGAGTGGGGGAGTGGGGGTCTGTGCTGGGTCCCCAGCTGGGGTCTGGCACAGCGCAGGCAGCGTGCAGGGCTCCAGGTCTAACACCAAAGTGCTCAGCAGGTGCTGCGAGGGCTTTCTTCAGTTGCGGCGAGTGGGGCTGCTCTTTGTTTCAGAATTCCGTGGACATGGGCTTCTCATTGCAGCGGCTTTTCTAGCTGCAGAGCTCGGGCTCTAGGGCATGCAGGCTTCAGTAGTTGTGGCAAATGAGTTTACTTGCTCCATGGCTTGTGGGATCTTCTGGGACCAGGGATCAAACCTGTGTCCCCCGCATTGGCAGGCAGATTCCTAACCACTGGACAACCAGGGAAGTCCTGGTCTTAATAGCCCCTGACTATCCCCATGTTACAGATGATGAAACTGACTCAGGGAGGTTCCATAACTGACATCAATCACACAGCTGGGAAACAGAGGGGCTGCGTTTCAAAATAGACCTTTGTGACTGATTCCAAAGCTTGCCAGGGTGCCCCTTGTAAGCTCTCTGAGGCCTCCAGCCTGGATCCAAACTATTCACGCCCCACCAAGCCTCTCTTTTAGTGGGTTGTGCTCCTCTAAACACTCCCTGAGGGTAAGATCTACCTTTCCCAGAGCCCCAGATTAAACAGGGCCAGCCTCAGCCCCTTCCTTCCAGCTGTCCACTCTATCGGAAAGCAGAGACTCTGGACAAGGGGGTGGGGGCAGGGTGCAGAGGGGCACAAAGATTTGGAAGCCAGCAGGAAGACAAAAGAATGACAAGGAGGAGCAGCTGTTTGCAAAGGGAAACCTGAGACAGCACAAAGCTCAGGCCCTAAGCCCAGGCTCGTGTGGAGCCAGGGTAGGGGTCTCCCCAAAGTCAGAGACTCTGGGGGCAGGCGGATTGGAGTGTTGGGCCCCACTCCAGGGTGCGTCCCCCCTCCCATATGCGCAGACAGCTGTGCCCCCTTCCTCTTCCTGGCCGAAGACACCTGCCTCTTTCTGCCGCTCTCCTGCTCCCATCCCATGGGTTTGGGGGCTCCTTTCTTATTTCCCTCCTTTCACGCCTCGGTCTCCTTTAACTTGCCCTGGTGCACCCCTCCTCCTCCCACTCCTGGTAGTAATTTTAGCAACTTTTCCTCTGAACTCCCGCTGGCATGTTCAGAGCAAATGGCCCCTGCTTGGGCCTGACACTTGATCAGGGTGGTGACAGAGCCCAGACAAAGCAGTCACAATGCTGGGGAGGGGAGGGCAGCGGAGACAGATTACCTTCCTTCCACTGCAGGCCTTATTTGGTCTACCTTGGTGAAGCTGTCCGCCCTCCAGCCCCTCTTTATTTATAGCATTTTGCTCTGCTCTCCTTTGTCTTATCTTCTATCACTCTAACACACCCTGCACTCTCCCCACGCACCCGCACAGGGGGCTCCTGGCCCCTCACTCCTCCCACCAGGAATGTGCACGTGAGCAAAGGCGCTGGTCTAAGTTCAGGCCTGGATTTCACGCCTTCAAACGGTTGAGTAGAGCTGTGCGGAGGAAGGGTCTTTATACTGGTCACTGTTACATCCTGATCGACTAAAATAATGCCTGGCACGTAGGTGTTCAATAAACACTAGTTGAATGAAGTAGTCAGCAAAGCTGCGGCCTTCAAACTGTAGTGAGTAGAAGGAAGAGAATCCTGATGGACCTAAGTGTGGGTGCCAGAGAGCTGAAGAAAGAGTGGGGATATTTAAGGATGTCAGACCCTCCAATCTGGCTTCAAACGGGGGCACTGAGGCAACAAGCCTAGAGACAGGCGAGTTCTCTTCCCCCCTTCATAAGCTCTCTTGAGAAGAGTAACACTGTAACACCAGTAGACCGGATCCCCCCAACTCAGCAGGAGGGGAACAAAGTATCATTGATTTACTAACTGTAGAAAAGGCTTCCCAGTTCCACGACACAGACGCCCGTGATGAAGATACTGGCTTTGAAATGGCTCGGCTGGCTCCCAAGCATCCTTTGCGCATCTCAGTTGCCGGCATGTGTCTGAGCCCTGGGAACTCAGGGAGGGGCAGCCGCTTGGAAAGCTCGAGGGGGTGGATAAAAGAAGCTTTGCCCTTCGTAGCCAGTCCCTGAGGGCCCTACCAGTGGACCTAATCCCTCAGCACGTGGCAGGGCCTGGTCGGGACCCTCAGGATTTGTTCTGATGAGCAGTGCCTGCAGGGGCTGCCTCAGAGGCTGCACACCGTGGCACCTGCGAGCTGCGGCTGCACTGCCTGCACAGCCCCTGCGTTTCATGGTCGGCCTCCCACTTGCCAGCTCCTGCCCAACTAATGCCGCCCAGATAGCCCCCACCGAGGCTCCCACCTGGATCGCCCTGCCCTGATGCACCCACCACACCTTCAAAGTGCACCCGCGCCCCGTCCCCCTGCCTGCAGCTCTCCTTCCAAGCGGACAGTAATCAGATGGATCAGCCCGCATGCGCTGAAGAGTTGAGACTGGGAAGGAGGGGGAACTTCAGACCAGACTATGCAGTGGTTGCCTGGACACAGAGCCAGTGAAGCTTAAACACTGGAGGAGCGTGGCATCGGCTTGTTCTGTGCTCACAGGCTGAGCCCCAACTCCCTTTGCTCCCCTCCTCTGTGGCTGCTCCTCAGGCCCTCAGGAAAGTGGGAGATCTTTCCAGTCCCTCTACCCACCTTGCCTGAACACTAATCTCATCAGAGCTGGAGAGCGGTCACCCCTACAGAGCACAAGCGGGGTGCAGGCAGGCACAGCCCCTCCTAGATCACAGCAGCTGTGTTGTCTAGGCCCCGAGGTGGGGCATTTAGTTCCTGTGGTCAGGCCTAGGAAAACAGGCAAAAGGCTCCAACCAAGGACATTCAGAGCCAGCCCTCCGCACACAGTGGGTCCTGGGCTGCTCAGACCCCCAGCCCTCCTTCTCAGGCTCCTTCCCCAGGCTGGCTCCATCCCCATCTCCTGAGCTGCTCCCCACCCTCCTTGAATCTTGCTGCCCTGACTGGCTGCATGATCTCAGAGAAGGCTTTTCCTCTCCCCACGAAGTGAAGGACTTGGATCCATCACTAAGGCCTGTCTGGCTCTGAGGCTCGGTGACCTCACACACTGCCTGGCTGTCCAAGGAAACCAGTGCCTGAGCCAGAGGGCCCCATCTCTAAGCTCCCTGGTCGTACGTCTTGCCGTTTGGCTGGGAAGCCTCCTTCCAGCTGCCCCCACCTAGCCGCTACCCTGGGTCCAACTCTGCTCTGGGGTTGCTTGCTCTCAGCCCCATCCCATCTCACAGCTGGGTGCAGGAGCCAGGCCAGGGAGCAGGAAGGACACTAAGCAAGGGACCAGGCTGGTCCTGGGGGCAGGGTCCCCGAGGGCAGTAGTCCAAGAGGGCGTGGAGGTGGGGGACGGCCTGCCTGAGGTCAAGGTGGTCGTGGTCAGTTCCCCCTCCCACCAGCTGTGGAATGTGAGGCCTGGCCTGGGAGATATTTTGGCTGTACTTGGAGCCCTCCCCGCCCCCTGGAATCAGACCCTGCTCACTCCATGCCATAACAATGACGACCACTTCCAATTGTTTCCTAGCTGGAGGGGGGGAGGGGAGCACGGTTTGGGAAAGGAGGGGGGAGCCTGGGGGAAATGCTTCTAGTGACAACAGTCCTTTCTAAATCCGGCTGGGGACTGGGTGCAGGTGGGGGTGGGGGCGCCCTGCTTCCCCATATATACAGCCCCCGCCTGGCCAGGTCGGCTCCACAGCTCTCTCCTGCGCTCCAGTACCTTCTCTCCTTGCTGCTCTCAGGTAGGGGCTGGGAGCTGGCGGCCCTTCTCTGGGATAAGGGCCCAGGTTTAGGAAGGGGCTCCTCCAGGAACAGCACGCTGCATTCAGGGCTTCAGGCAAAGTGTCAGGTCTGGTCACGGAGCACACACGGGCAGGTCTAGACATGTGTGTACATGCCAGGGGAAAGGGGGCTCATGTGTTACAGGGGGAGATGTCTGTGTCTGACTGAACATGTGGGACCAGAGGGGTGTGTGTGTGTGTGTGTGTGTCTGAATGTTTGGTGAGGGAGGCTATGTGCCTCACTGCCTGAGACACAGAAATATCAACTGAGAGAGGAGTTTATGATCAGGCCTGAGGACAAGTAGGAAGCGGCAAGAGGATGGCAGAGAACATTTCAGAAGTTTGTGCATAAAAGCTAGTTCTGTGCGGTTTGCACTGGGTAACTACCCACATTCACATACACAGGATGGCTCATGTCCACAGCTGGGAGTCGAATGGTGGGAGTATGTGTGTCCCCTCCAAAAGTTGCTCCCGGGCACAGGAACATGGCGTCCTGTCTTCGTACCCTTGACACGGTCTCTGTGCTGGGCACAGACTGAATGTACAGCTCGCCACATGTCTGTTGTGGAGCGCGTTCAGCTGTGCCATGGGTGTGTCTATGAGAAGATGCCCACGGGGGCTCCTCTCTGACAACGTCCACCACAACTGACCATAGAATGGGGACAGGATGGATGAGAACTGGCTCCGGAGTCATGAGACTTGGGTTCAAGTCCTGGCTCCGCCACTTACTGTGATGTGTTTTTGGACAAGCAAGCTCATGAACCTAGATTTCCTCCTCTGTAGAACGGGGTGAGGCCTGAGGAGGAGGACAGGCATGAAAATGCTCTGTGGGCTATAAAGCCCCAACAGTGTGACCACTGGCTGTATGTCAGGTGGCTCAAAAAGGCAAGCTGCACTAGATGGGGGGGCCAGGGCAGGGCCATCGGCCAGGAGGGAGGAGTGAGGGGCTCTCTGAGGTGACATCAAGAACCTGGGTGGGAAGAGCGAGAGAGAGAGCGGGACCAAGAAGCCTGCCACCACCTCCACCCCTGTTCAGGCCTTGGGGCGGAGGGGTGCTGAAGGGCAGGACTGGTGAGGCAGGTTCACCGCCCTGACCAACCTTCCTTCTCTCCAGGCCCCTGCCACCTTGGGCCCCTTTCCTCTCGAAGGCGCGTTTGAGAAGCCAAGGTAAGGAGAGCCGATCTGAGAAGACACACAGCTCTAGTTTCTGCCTCGCCTGAGGGAGCACAGCCTGGTGGCCAGGAGTTCTTACCTGTGACTAGTGAAGGAGTCAGGGAGTGAAGAGGTTCAGAGACGCGTGTCGTGTGTATAGTTAGCTTCCTGCTCCCAGAAGCCCGGGGCACTCTGCCCTCCGCTAGGAGGGCCCCGGGCTGGACCAAGTTAGCCTCCGCCTCTGCCCCAATAGATTTGCTAAGGCTAGGAGATGAGCTGAAGGAGTGAGGGACTCTCTGAGCACTGAGCACTGTGCTAGGCGTTGGGGCTCCTGCTGCAGGGGAGAAGAGTGGAGGGGAGGGCAGCCAGCTTCTTCTCCCTCCCTTTGCAGCCGCAGCCATGGCAGACGCGGAGATGGCCGCGTTTGGGGAGGCCGCCCCCTACCTGCGCAAGTCAGAGAAGGAGCGGCTGGAAGCCCAGACCAGGCCTTTCGACCTCAAGAAGGACGTCTTTGTGCCTGATGACAAAGAGGAGTTCGTCAAGGCCACGATTTTGTCTCGAGAGGGTGGCAAAGTCACCGCTGAGACAGAGCATGGCAAGGTGGGTGGCGGGGCCAGCGTGAGAGGCCATCCTGGATGCCCCCCATGCCTGGGGTGCCTGGAGGCGGGTGCCACCAGGATGCACCCCACAGAGTCCTGGTTCTCCCTTCCTCTGGGTAGGGATCTACTCTCTCCAAATAGCCCTTCTCACCCCCAGCATCCCGTCTGTCTTCTCTGGGACCCTGGATCCTTTTCTCACAAACATGTTCTCCTATAACTTGCCTAACTCCCATCCCTGTCCGTGGGCTGTTGCAGACGGTGACCGTGAAGGAGGACCAGGTGTTGCAGCAGAACCCGCCCAAGTTTGACAAGATCGAGGACATGGCTATGCTGACCTTCCTGCACGAGCCTGCGGTGCTCTACAACCTCAAGGAGCGCTACGCCTCCTGGATGATCTACGTGAGCGCCCCCCCAGACATCCCTCTGAACCTAGTGGCTTCCTGCTCCGTGCAGTTCCACCTCCTGGAGTGTGTCTGTTCTTTGTGCCCAGGCAGTACTTCACTCTGTCATAATCCCTACATCCTTGTGCATGCTAAGCTGCTTCAGGCATGTCTGATTCTTTGTGAGCCTATGGGCTGTTGCCCACCAGGGTCCTCTCTCCATGGGATTTCCCAGGCAAGAATACCAGAGTGGGTTGCCATTTCCTTCTCCAGGGGATCTTCCCAACCCAGGGATCAAACTCGTGTCTCCTGCTTGGCAGGTGGATTCTTTACCACTAGCGCTACCTGGGAAGCTCACCTACATCCTTGGTGCGGTTCTAATGACCTGAGGGCTGGGATTGCTCAGATGCACTGCGTTCATACAATTTCCTTTCTCTCCCTCTCCTAAGACCTTTCTCTAACTCCAAAAACTGCCACCCCTCCCATTTCATCACTGGCAACTCACTTCTTTTTGCCCCTAGACCTACTCGGGCCTCTTCTGCGTCACCATCAACCCCTACAAGTGGCTGCCCGTGTACAATGCCGAGGTGGTGGCCGCCTACCGGGGCAAGAAGAGGAGCGAGGCACCACCCCACATCTTCTCCATCTCCGACAACGCCTACCAGTACATGCTGACAGGTGACAGGACCCACATGAAGGGCTTCTTGAGGGCCCCTCCTCCCGAGGGGTTCAGGCCTCTGGGAGGGATGCAGGGAGCTGGGGCAGGGTGGGGAGATGACAAAGCATCCTGTGCAACTCCTGACTTGTCCTCCCCATCTTCTCCCCACAGACAGAGAGAACCAGTCCATCCTGATCACGTGAGTGTGGCTACTTCCTGTTCCCTTCCACAATCTCCTTGAGCCCACCTCCCACCAGGACCCAAGCCCCCACGCACAGACCCCCCAGTTCTCTTTCCCTCCACCTTCTGATGCCAACTCTGATGTCTTCTCTGGCCTTGACCCTGGCCTTCTCCTTGCTCCTCCCCTTCCTTTCTCTTCTCCATCCCTCTTATTTTTCCTCTCCCATCTCCTTCACTCATGCCCTCTAACTCATCACGCATCTATCCATAAGCCTGGGAACACCATGTCCTCTCCCCTCTTCATTTTCCTTCATTTTTTCCTTCAGAAACCCTCCCCATTCTTCCAGCCCCACCCATTCTTTTCCAAAGTGGCCTGGGCCCATCTCCTTGATTGACCTCGCCCAGCCAACACTATAGTGAGCTGTGCATAGTCGCTCAGTTGTGCACGACTCTTTGCAGCCCCAAGGACTGTAGCCCACCAGGCCCCTCTGTCCATGGGGATTCTCCAGGCAAGAATACTGGAGTGGGTTGCTCCTTGGCTCCGCCTGCTGTGGACACTTTGTCGGTGGAAGCACTACCCTCTGGCGTCTCTGCCCGGTGACACGGGAAGCATCGATGGTCGTGTTCTTCCATTTCCCCCATCTCATCTCGCTCGGCCCTCAGTGACCATGTCTGGCCTCCGCCCTCACCCCCGGAACTGTTTCCAAAGGGTCCAGCATCTGCCTTTTACATTCTTTCTCTGTTACTAGAGCCCCTTCCATCCTGTCTCCCCGGTGTCTCTGCCTGCTTCTTCTCCACCTTTTCCTCCTCAACCTCTTCCTGAAAGCTACTTCCCCAGGGTCTCCTCTCCATCTTCAGTCTGAGAAAGCTCAGTCTGCACCAGTGGAACTCAGCGCTTCCTGTGGGTCACGGCATTTCTCTGCTTCCTCCTGCAGGTCTCATACTGAGCTCAGCTCCTCTGACTCCTGCCTCGTGTCTTTGGGAGTTCTGATCGTCTGGGATCCAGGATCTTCCTGATTGCATTTCCCCAATCTCTCCCAGCTCCACTGCATCCTTTTCACCAGACAGTTGCCTCCTTTAGATCACTGGGCCTTGTCATTTCCTGTCTGGATTATTGGAGTAGTTTATTTATTGGGCATTCAGCCTCTAACCTTGCTGGCCCCTGGTTCCCCTTGGCCTGTGTGTGCTCCACCGGCCACACACACTCCACACTGTGAGATTCACCTGAAGCCCCAAGCTGATCTCCCAGCTGCTGTTAACAGTGCCCGGCAGGGCAGATTGGGCTTCTGCACACATCTCAGCTTCCCTCGCCTGTGGGTTCTTCCTCGTGGGCCTTCTGTGGGGATTTCTGTTGGTCCTTCAGAATGCAGCTCACACGGCTCCCCAGCAGCTCCCCGTTCTCTTCACCCTGTCTCTCCCTGGTGCCCTGGGCCACACGGCGTGCTGTGCGTCATTGTGACGCCTGCTTACACAGGCCCCTGAGCACAGGGGCCCTGCTCCCCACTGTCCTATCCTGGGACATTGCTATTCAAGAAAGAACCTTTTTTTTTTTTTCCCTTTCATTTGGTAGCCTCATCTTTACAATGAATTTATGACTATGACTAAAAAACCTGCTTGTAAAGATTGTGCTTGATGAACTGGATGTCTGAATTTATTATTAAAGCAGGCTTATCTTACATGCTTGCAAAGTGATTTGCTTTAAAAGCATTTTGTTTTCCTTCTCGCAGCTATAAAGATCCAGCCTTTTATGAAGAATGCAAAATGGAATACCTGAAGGAAAGGGAGGAATTCAGAAGAACTGGAATTCCTACCAAGAAAAGGCTACAGAAGCTTCCCACAAGTATGTAGGCAGATATTCAGGATGATGCTCAGGAACGCCAGTGTTCATGGAAATCAGTCACCTGAAATAATGGACTCAGGGAAGTGCGTTTCCTTTATCCTTAATTATGGAAATAACTTTATCTGAAATAAAGATTTTTTTTTAACCTCAAAGTTATTGACTGATAAGAGCAAGCAGGGGCCTGGGACATGGTTTGCCTGGTCGTAATGGATTTTAAATAGATGGTCTCACAACTGTAGATCTCTTAACAGTGACACTGAATTTTAGGTTTCCACATGAATATTACTCGTCAGTGTATAGACTGATCATGAAGCCAGAAGTAACTGAAGGGGAGCAGGAGTCTCCAGCGGAGTAGTGACTGGGCAGCGCAGCAGGGCGGTCATGAGCCCGGCTTGACCGTTTTATTAGTAGCTAAGCAGTTGTGCGTGCAAGTAGTCTCCATAGTTACAAAGACTGTGGATGTGAGGATTTGATCTCTAACAGTGACACTGAATTTTAGGTTTCCACATGAATATTACTCGTCAGTGTATAGACTGATCATGGAGCCAGAAGTAACTGAAGGGGAGCAGGAGTCTCCAGTGGAGTAGTGACTGGGCAGCGCAGCAGGGCGGTCATGAGCCCGGCTTGGCCGTTTTATTAGTAGCTAAGCAGTTGTGCGTGCAAGTAGTCTCCATAGTTACAAAGACTATGGATGTGAGGATCAACTGTGTTGCGGCTAAGTAGAATATGCAGGAGGGCGTCTAGGACAAGGTAAATGCGCTCCAGTAGCTTAGTAGACGGCTTATTTGGAAACAGGTAAGTGCTTATACATCAATCAGTTCACTTACACCCTTTTCTTTACTTGGCTGCATCAGGTCTCAGTTGCAGTGTGTTTTGCAGTGTGCGGGCTCCTTCATGGTGGGGCGCTCTCTAGTTGTGGTGCCTGGGCTCAGCAGCTGCAGCACTCAGGCTTAGCTGCCCTGTGCCGTGTGGGATCTCAGTACCCCTGTCGCAGGCAGGGAGGGTTCTAACCAGTGACCAGCAGGGAAGTCCCTGCTTACATCTTTAATAGGAAATTTCCTAAAATGTATTAACACTCCGTGACCTGACCTGTTAATTCTGCCACTGAAAATATTTTTTATGTCTTCTTTATAAGGATGAATGACCATTTTGTAACATAGTAATAAAAGTAAAAATTTTCTGTCCCAGTGCAGTAATTTGGTTGCAGGCTGAGCTTTTAAAAGTTGCCTTTTTTTTTTTTTCATACAAGCTGTTAACTCTTCACCATAGCCACTGCAACTAGTTTCCAGGTACTTTATATGTATTTACATATATGTATATATATTTATTTTATATGCCCTTACATAGTTCTTATTAAAATCACAAATAGAAATTCCTGCCTAAGATTTAACTTAGGGCCCAGTCCCATGAAACAGAATGAACAAGATTATCATCTTTTTGGTTTTTGGCTAAAATATCTGGTTTGTAACTGTATATTCCAGATACAAGGAAACTTTTCCCCTCAAGCTAATTACGACTTACAGCAGCTTGGTAAATGACCCTTTTGTTAAGTAGAATTGAGACATTCTCTTTTTCTCCATGGTCCCTCTAGAAATTGGAAACTCTCAGGTGCCCCGCACCGGCACCTTTATCAGGTAAGGAGCAGGAATCTCTTCACTATTTTGGGGACCTCAGAAAGGGAGGACCTCGCCCACATGCGTAGGTATCGCACTTGTGTGCGGATGAAAAGGTGGGAGACCAGGGCGGCAGACAGCACAGTGTGGGGGTAAGCAAGCCCATGCGCTGCTGGGGGCCTTGTTCTGTTGAGCAGTCGGATGACTTACATGAAGAAAGGGAAAGATACTTTGAAAAGCTACATACAACCTGTGGCTATTCTGTAGGGGCCAGCTTCATTTTTATGTGGACAGTTCATCTGTGCGGATGTTGCATCCTTACTGCTACTGGACAGACTGGCTTAGAGTGTAAGCACGTCCCCTGTGGGAAACGCGTCCCCGTCCACTGGCGCCCCTCCCGCTGGCCCCTGCCACGCATGCTCCCTGCCTCGACCCCATGGCACAATGCCCCGTGCCCCGACCCTGGCTCTCCTGGGCAGCTGCAGGCCGCCAGTCTTCCACCCTGTGTGAGCTGTCTTCTCCAGAGGGCGCCTCTGGATGAGAACGTTGCTCTGTACCCTAGGACTCGGCCCTTCGGTGGTTGAGGTCTTAACTCTTCCCCCTCTGCCCCTCTGGTTTTCAGGGAGTCACACCCCTGCTCTGCTTACAAATTAGGTTCCTTTCCTTTCTAGCAGAACTTGAGTTTCCTTTTAGAGAAGATGTAACTTCTGTTTTAGGTAATGGGATAAAGAGGCTTTTTTTGGTTATCAGTGTTCTTTTCAGTCTTGAGTTGTGGAAGTGCTGAACTGGGTTATCCTTATAAAAACCTGGAGACTACGGACTTCCCTGGTGGTGCAAAAGTTAAGACTTTGCCTTCCAATGCAGATATCCAATATGGGATCCAACATGCTTTGAGGCCGAAAAAACCCAGACATACAACAAACAATACTGTAACAAAGACTTTAAAAATGGGAAGGAAAAAAAAAAAAAACCCTGGAGATTAAAGACATTTTCAAGTGAGTCTTTTGGAGCAGGGGTCCGCAACCTCTGGGATCTAATGCCTGATGATCTGATGTGGAGCTGATGTAATAGTACAAATAAAGAGAATGCACAATAAATGTGATACACGTGAATCATCCTAACCATCCCCCAACCCTATTCACGGAATAATTGGCTTCTATGAAACCAGTCCCTGGTGCCAAAAATATTGGGGACCACTGCTGTGGAGTAAGTTCCAGCTAGTGGGACATAAGTCAACAAAATTTTCCATTTCAAATAAGCTACAGATGGGCCATTCTCTCATTTCTCTTTGAATCTTACCATTAACAAGAATGATCATAAAGGGTGCATTTAAAAAATTATGACTGGGGAAATGTTGGGGGGTTAATTTCCCCTACAGTTTTACATCATTTGTTTAGCACTTTGAAGTGTCAGGAACATCAACCACAGACTTTCTGTTCAGATGCAAAAGCACTGTCTCTTCGAAAGTTGATTTAACAAGATGTTAACAACTAATAATTAGCACCTGACCCTGAAATATTTAGGCAAGGACAGTATTTCACATCTACTTCAAACAAAAATAATTTAAGTAAACAATGTCTTGGCATTGTTCAAACTATTAATCAAGCCATTATGTCATATGACTCATTTTAAGGAACATTCCCAATCTTGCTTTTGAAACAGGCAAACCAGTAAGCTACCCCGAGAGATTAGATACACTATGCGCAGCCTACACAGCCACGAGAGTTTCTGTTGCTTTGTTATTACACAGGTAGTTGCTTCCCTCAGCTGAAGCCTGGAGCCTCCTATTAGTTTTATGCATATTGGGTTTTGTTCTATTACTTGGCAGGAGATCTTACTCCCCTGAGTCAGCTGTGTTCATTGGTCAGAATAAATTCCAGCATCTGAGGCCAACTCCATTAATCACAGACAAGCCTGAATAAGTGAGGAAGAGAATAGAAATATCTGGCGAATGGGGAACACTGGTTATATATGGATGCTATTCAGTTAGTGTATAAGAGATCTGAAATATTCTTTTTGAGTCCAAGGTGTTTGAAACTGTCGAAAAGGATAAAAGCCTTCTGACGTCAAACGCTTAATCTCAGGCAAAAGATGTAGGAACTGAGGCAGCTGTTACTAATATTCTTAATATCATCACCCTGAAATATACAGAGGAATTTCCAGATGAAGTCATCGTTTCCATTAGGGATCGAACCCACGGCTCCTGTGGGTCCTGCCTGCGTGGGCAGGTGGATTCCTGGCCACCGAGCCGCCTGGGCGGTGGGGGTGGTTTTGAGTCAGCTGTGTTCATTGGTCAGAATAAATTCCAGCATCTGAGGCCAACTCCATTAATCACAGACAAGCCTGAATAAGTGAGGAAGAGAATAGAAATATCTGGCGAATGGGGAACACTGGTTATATATGGATGCTATTCAGTTAGTGTATAAGAGATCTGAAATATTCTTTTTGAGTCCAAGGTGTTTGAAACTGTCGAAAAGGATAAAAGCCTTCTGACGTCAAACGCTTAATCTCAGGCAAAAGATGTAGGAACTGAGGCAGCTGTTACTAATATTCTTAATATCATCACCCTGAAATATACAGAGGAATTTCCAGATGAAGTCATCGTTTCCATTAGGGATCGAACCCACGGCTCCTGTGGGTCCTGCCTGCGTGGGCAGGTGGATTCCTGGCCACCGAGCCGCCTGGGCGGTGGGGGTGGTTCAGTTGCTAAGCCACGTCCAGCTCTAATGATCCTGTGGGCTGCAGCCACGCCCGTCTTCCCTGTCCTTCACTGTCTCCGGAGTTTGCTCAGTCACGTCCACTGGGTGGCTGACGTCGTACCCAGCCACCTCACCCTCCGTCGCCCCTGCCCCTGCTCTTACCGCCTGGGGAGCGCCACCGAGATATCAACGCAGCACAGAACTGGGTTTCTAGAATTAAAATTCTGCATTAAAAACCACGTTCTCAATAAGCAAATCACTAACACTTCAAAATAAGGTCTAACTGATGAATAAGCTGCTCTACGTTCATGGCGGGTGTAGACCCTTTGAAGCAAACAGCTTTACAGTTACGTACCCAGTGGAGTTTTCACTATATGCTGAAGATTAGACGGAAGCCGGTGTGATGCTGTTCTCACTTCTACCTGGATAATGTACATGACTTTAAGTTTAATTCATACAACATACAGTTTTTCAACTATTTCATCATTTTTTTCAGTTAAGACTTGAGGGATGTATTAATACCAGGACAGAGTTGGCTGCAATGAGGTAATTTCAAGTCTTAAAATCCAGATGGCAGCTTCAAATTTTATCAACACTGTGATTAAAAAATGATTTTAATCTTAAACTTTGAGACACAATAGCACATATAGAGTAAACCAGATACTATTGTTCCACTAATAATTTTCTTACCTGTACACATTAAAAGGTCAGCAGGAATGTTATCTATTCACATTTCCATCTGTTCCTTTATGCAGCTTAATAGGACTCTTCTCTGATATAATGGTTTTTTATTCTTATGTTAGGCATTTTCATACGCTTTGTAAAACCATGTCTGCAAACTTTCAGTTCCATTCCCAACGTGAGAGGCAGAAACTTACAATTATCATCAAAGGTAGAATTGTGATTTTGAAATACCATAAGTTTATTAATTTATTAAGTACTAACATATATTTGATTCTCAGGCAGAATACGGAGCTGGAGGGTGTTCTTCCATACTGAAAAATCAACTACGTAATATAGTACATTATGTGCAAATGTAAACACTGAAAAACTCTCCAGAAGTTTAATCAAAATCTGCTTTGCTAATGATTTTCCCAGAAAACCACTGAGGAGGACACCATGAATCTCTTCAGAATTAATGTTTATAATGGCAGTTTTGATTATGTTGATCCAAGTAATGCAGTGGTGGCAAGTTGGGTAAAGGCAAAGGTTTACTTTTCATTTCCCCAAATGTCGTCTCACTTGATTTAGGAGGGCTTGGGAATACCCAGGAATTATCTTCCAGGGAATTTCTGCTGTAAGAGTTGTGTTCCTGAAAGTTTGTGCCATCGTGAGGAATGGATCGCTCGTGATCTGTCCACGACTGGAGAGCTGCCTTCTCCGATAAAACCTTTGCGTCTCCTGGTAAGGGGGAAGGCGTGGGATGGCAGAGAGTTCTGCCATTTGGTGAGAGGGGGGCATGTCTTCTGTGAGTTGCAGTAAAATTCGACAAGTGCAGTTTTGTGCTCTCTTTACCCAGGCCTTCCATGCATGCTGCTGGGGCGCAAGCTGCAAAGAAGACACAGGCTAAGTGTCAGCTGTCTGGCAGTTACAATCATAAAAGAGTACACATCTGGTTAATCTGGTTGACTCTAGAACTGGAAACGGACACTGCCAAGTCAGTGCAATCACCGTGGCCCTGGGACTTGAGGGATGACAGATGTTCTCAGTTCAAATTTACCTCTTGGTAAATAGCTGATCTCTCGTTTGCAAAACGGACACTGTAATCTTGCCCTGCCCATATCACAGTGAAGTTGAAGAAATTACTATTTTAAAAAGCTGGAAGGTGGTCCAAAAGTAAATTTTCCCAGGAAAGACTATACTGTGAATTGTTGAGACCTAAATGAAGTTTATATATATTAAAAGGCTTTTATGAATAAAATAGTTTAAAAGCTATAAAATCTTTTTTCTTGTAAACGTTAAATTCTGCCATGGTCACAATATAGTTCATGTTAAAAAAAAAAAGGCAAAAAAAAAAAAAAGTATTTAGTAACATGTCATGGCTTAGAATACGGACCACAGATGGCACAGAGCCAGCGAGCGCCTGCTCCCTCTACCTTCACCTGCCCGGGAAGCGGAGACGAAGCTCACCCTGAGCCGAAGAGGGACACCATATGCAATCAAAGCCTGACTCCAGTTTTAAAGAGGAAAGAAACTGGACCACATGATACGGTAAGCTCGCTACTGCCCTTTCTCACAGGAGGTGACAGTGCTCAGCTTCTGCTGTGGTGACATGTGGCTCTAGAGAAAAGCTGACTGTGGCTCATCTCGTCCGCTCCGCACAATGCTGAGCTCTGTGGAGGAGAGTGGTGGCCCCGGGCCTGGCACTGTTCTTGGAAACGTGCTAGAAACTTAACAGTCCAGCTTAGAAGGGACACGACAGTGGGCCATGTCCAAACAATAGGACAGCACTTCTCCTTTATTACTTTTTGGAAATTCTTAGAAGGGTTACAGGAAAACTCACTGAAAAATTATGAGTCTCTCTCAAGAGAGGTGCTATTTCTACCATCAACTTAAAGTTGTCTCCTACCCTGGCCGCTGGAAAATCTGAACACAAAATGAATCATAAATTAAGTTGGGGCCTGCCAAAGCACCTTGTTACTCTGCTGATCTGTAAGTACCTAACCTTAGAGAAGGAAAGGAATTCTGAGCTGCTTTCCTGTCCCACCCTGTCCCACTGTCCCCCGCCCCACAGTAAACATTCCACAGAACGAGTCATAAAATAATTCTCTTGTGCCCTCTTTAGAACAATCTGAGGTACAAATAATAGTTTTAAATTAATGATTTTTTAAAATATATAGCTATTCTCATGTCTTGAAAGTTTAGGACATTCAAATTTACATTAACAACTACAACTATTATGTAACGAAAGGTACAAATGCACTTATTTTTCTCTGAGGTATAAACAGTAGCTTTGCCAAAGCACCCACTACTAGTTAACGCAAAACTAAAAGGTTTAGTCAGCTAAGCAGTTAAATATGAAAAAGCAATGAAAATTTTTGTTTGGTTAGAAGGGCTAAATGAATAGCATCTAACCTCCATTTGAAATTATCCTTTATGGAGAGAAAACTTAAGTTTACAAAAATGGAAATAACCAAATAAGCAATTAGAGCTATCTTTTTGAAAACAATGTAAAGAGCTAGGTCTTTGGCATATTTTGAAGCAATGGAATGAAAACAGCTTTTGGTGTCTTGCTGTCTTTTTTTTTTTTAAAATATATGAAGTAGTTGTGGTAAAAGGTCAACTAGAGCAAACTTAACACCTCAGCCTTGAACACATAAGCAACACTTGGCTGAGAAAAAAGCCACAAGGGGAAAAGAATACAGTACTGAAGAAACACATCAGCAACACCTTTATGTGTGAAGCTGACCAGTATGAGGTTGAAGACAGAGCAGAGAATGGGAGGCTGTGAACACACTACATATACTTGGGCTTATCAAACTCATTTGATAAGATTTCGATAAGATACGATCAAGAGCTGCTCTTCGGGTAGTTTGGCTGGAATCAGCGGTTTCCGGCAAACACTGACTTGCCTTTCTTGATTGCAGTTGGGGTTTTCAGCTTTCTCAGTAGTTCGGCTTGTACTTGAGTCACCAGATGCAAGTTAGACATTTCTCTCTTCAGTTCCCAGTATGCACTTTGCATATTGTCACTGAAATACAGGGTTTTATTTTTTAATGGTTGTTATTATGGACAGAAGGGAAAAACTTTAACATAGAAATGAACTTACCTGCATTTCTGCTCAAATAAGTTTTGAAATAACAAAATAAAACTTCCCCATTAAATATTAGTTGAAATGTTTAATTAGAGCATTATATAATGAAAAAAATCTTATTCACAATAATAATGACCTAATTTTTATCAATGACCTGAACTGTGTTAAACAGAATGGTAATATAAAAAGTATTTTAACCGAATTTAATAGTTTTCAGTATTCAGATTTTATGAGAGCCTACAAGGTGCAGTGGTGTTAATATATTTAATAGTAAGGACTATGTTCTTTACTTGCAAGTCTGATCAAGAATTCAGTGATGTTCTTTCATGTATGGATTTTATTAATAAATTTATCTTTTAATGGTTGTTTTGATATTGTGAATGCTGTTACCAACTGCTGAGTGTATACCCAAGCCCACATTAAAATACAAGCTGGGTCTCATGCGTTCCCTTCTCTCATGTCTGACTGGGCTGTCTCAGCCTGCTGGCTCTCAACCAACGTCGTGGCGTGACAGGACAAGATATGAGGGGCTGCCGACTCCTGGCCAGGGAGGAGGAGCTGCAGAGGGTCGCAGAAACAGCAAGGACTGCACAGAGCCCCCATTCCTGTCACTGAAAACTTTTTCTTCAGTTACTTGGGAGGCCATGAATCAGTTATTTTGAACCTAATTTTATTGAGTTTTATCTTCCACTGTGCATTCTTATTTGGGTAGTCATGACTGTTTCTTATGTTCTTAGTTGCCCACTAAATAAACTGAGATCCTCAACGCATATTCTCGCTTTGCTCCACGAGGATGCATAAAATGTTAACTGTAAGGACTGGTCTCATACTGTTCAAACAAGCACTACTGCCTCCTAAAGGTATTAGTGTAACTTTAGTAATCAAATCCAATTAAACAAACACGTCACTTCAGGTTCAATTTTTGTCTAGCTATAAACAGAAACCTCTGAGCAAACTTCAAGGATAACACTCTTGATATCTAAATCTAATATCCTAACTATGAAAACAACAGATATAATAAAAAAGTTATTTAAATTATGTAAGGCTACATACCTTTTTGGTCAAAATATTCCCATTCCACTCAGACTATAATTCTTTCAATAGAAGCAGGAGAATAAACTTTACATTGCTTTTGAAAATAATCTACTTACTTGTTTTAATCTGTTGTAAACATCGTTTGATAACCAGTAGTCTATTTTTGCAGGTTTTTGACAGGTGTGAGAGAATCACAAAAATTAGTGAACCGCCTCTACTTCAGCAGTCAGCATCTGAGCTGTGTGCCACTCTGCATGTCTCACACAGGCACTGTCTTAAGTGTGAAGAGTCGTGGGTTCCTGGCTGCAATTCTGGGCATCACTGTGCTTCCCCAAAAGAGTTACTCAAGTTACACAGCAGCTAAGTGTGTGTAAACACTGTACATGTGCTAATACATGCATCATGACATGAATCATACAGCTTACAAACAGCAATTACTATTGACGTGCGATGGTGAATCAGTACCTGACTTGGAGAAAAGCAAATACAGTACTCAAGACAATGTGTGGATACTGGAGTCTCTAATATCTCATCATTCAACATAGCTACTTGAATAAAATAAAAGAGAGACAGAAATAACAGAGGTGTTGGGGCAGCTCTACTACACGTTTTCCAATTCAATTTAGTCAAGACTGCTTATAAATTAGGTTAAACTAGAAGCTAGGTCACCAGTTTAACATACGTCTATTTATCTTTTTCTTTTGCCTTGAATGTCACCTGAATTGAAAACTACAGATATAAAAACCTAATTATTATGAAGTATAAGCTCTCCCTCTTATGGATAGCAAAGTAACGGCAGTTACTTTAGGCTTTACAGTTAATAGTAACATCTTCAAAGTGTGTTGCAAAATCCTAATGATAGAGTTGTCTATAAAGAACTCATAAAAACAACCTTAACAATGAGATGCAACACCCAAGTATCCTGAACGAGAGCTATAAATAACAAAGCAGAAGCGACATGAGGGTAATGGTTGGGCAGGTCCCACACACTAGACAGGCAGCTCACCCCCCCTCACCCCAGCCCTCAGCCCAGCCTGGTGGCCTTGGGGCTCGCCGAAGCGGCGGCAGGAGAACTTCCCGACTCCAACAAGCTGCTGTGCGAAGGGCCTCTAGTGATCCAGTCCCGTGACTGACTGCCACCATTTTAGGGTCACATTTTCACACCATCCTCAGTTTCCTCTTCATCACACTGACTGCTGACACAACCTTCTTGGTCCCACACCATAATGAAGCCTGCCTTATCCACATCTTAAGGCGGGGGCAGACGTCCAGCTTACACTGTAAAAACTGTAAAAACTCAGTTTGCTTAACTGACACTGTCCAGGCAACTCTTTTAACACTGAAATGAATGTGCCTTCTACAAGAAAAATCTTTTTACTTCAGCCCTATTTTTCTTTAGCTTTCGAAAATTTACTGAACTATCAGATTCCCCAGAGGAATTAAAATGAAAGCACGGGACAGTCTCAGCCAAGAACTCAAGACTTAGGAAAGTATGTTTTGACGACTGTGATTTCCTCAAACAAGCTACTTTCAAATATTAGTTGTAAGGCACAACAGGCAATCATTTTATCCTGCAACCATCACTCTGGTATGTTCTATTCTGTTTTATTCCCCATTTTTAAAATGCTTAACCCATAAAATTTCACGATCATTAAGGCAACACAGCACAGTGTGAAAAACACCAACATATTCCCTATTATGGAAACCAAGAATGTGCATTTGAAGTGACCCCACACCTAGATCTGGCTTCAGAATTGAGGGCAAAAACCTAACCAGCCAATTCTGGTTAGCCAGCACACTGGCAGGGCAGTGGCCAAGTTTCTGACAGGTAGGGCAATTATTGTTAAATGACACGTATACAACGAGGACCATAAAAAGGCCTCCAGTAATTCAAAGGTTCACTCAGGAATAATACTGTATCACCTCGTTCACCCTGCAACATGAGGAGGACATGCAAAAAAAAAAAAAGAGGTGTTCCAAAAAAGTGTTTTCCAAATAACTGGAAAATAATCCTTAAAAATACCTAAACTGGTAGCTAATGGTTTTATGGGCTTCCCTGGTGGCTCAGAGGTTAAAGCGTCTGCCTGCCATGCAGGAGACCTGGGTAAGATCCCTGGGTTGGGAAGATCCCCTGGAGAAGGAAATGGCAACCCACTCCAATATTCTTGCCTAGAGAATCCCATGGATGGAGGAGCCTGGTGGGCTACAGTCCACAGGGTCGCAAAGAGTCGGACACGACTGAGCGACTTCACTTCACTATGGTTTTATGGAAACATGCCATGTACTTCTCTCTCCTAATATAGTAGACTTAATTTATCATTTGAATTATTCCACTTAAAAGTGGATGACGTAACTTGCAAAGATTAATAAAACAGGACTATAAACTGGACATAGGTATAAATGATAAATTGAAGGAAAAAACAAGATAAGATGCAGTTAGGAATGAGACTACATAAAATTTTATGCATGATATTAAGTTTACCAAAGGTAACTCACAAATCTGGTTATTAATTTTCTAGCTGCATAACCAGAAGACGGAAAAGCGGTCAGTTCCGCAATCCACACTGCTACGGGTTTGCAAAAACACAAACATGCCTGGGCACGGGGAGCCACGAGGACTCGCTTTCATCACACAGCTCTTTAACAGAAAAACTCTCAGACGGAGCTTAATTCCAAAATCTGTTTCTCTCAGATGATAGCCCCTGAACTACTACTGAGCTTTAGAAAACTCAAAACAGTACTTTGAAGCCACAATTACACAGTTCTGTGGCCTCAGAAGTCAGACGCGCCTCCTGCGGCTGCCTCCCTTGTCCAAAGCCTGCACAGAGCCTTCTGTCTTGTCAGTGCTACGGTGCCTTCAAACACACATCTTTTTGGTGGGTGGGGGCAGCTTTTCCTGTTATTCTCAAAAGAAGTGACCCCAATTATGTAACACTGCCCATGAACGGATAGAGAAGACTGTTCTATACCATGTGCTTCTAAGAAAGTATTTACATAAGCCCCTTTATTTGACCTACTCTGATTCTAACATGCCTTTCCAAAAAATGGTTTAGGAAAGCTTATAAAAATGACAAATACAATAAATTAATAAAGGGAAACCTAGGTTGACAGGAAAAATGGTAAGTTTGACACAGAAGACACCTTTGAAAAATAATTCAGAAGGACAGTGTACTAGGCACATGTTTTAGAAGGGAAACGCTTCCTGGCTGTGAGTGTAGACAGAGGTGGAAGGCATCAGGTGGCGGCAAGGCAGGGCTGAGCACCTTCCAGCCTACGAGGTCTACAGTGCTGCCGGCCCCCACACCTGCAGAGGGGCGGCCCTGCATCTGGAGAGGGGCTACATGGGCTTTCATTCAGCTGTTTTCCCAACTGAGCGTTTCTCTCCACTGGGTGTTTGATAGGAGGAATAGGTATGAGATCATTCAGTAAATTTTGGAAGCCAAACGATCCAACAATGAAGTCAAATGTGTGTGTTTCATTGGGTGAAGAGTCCATGAAGAGAGGGGATGCTAACACAGCACAAAAACATCATCAGATAAAGCAATGCACTTGTTACTGAAATTAAAATGATACATGCACTTAAGAATCAAAGGGCTGAAGTAACATGCATACACCCTGACAGCTTCTTTTAGTCTTACCCCGAGAAGACAGCTCTCTTAAAATTCCTGTCACATTAGCCCTAAAACAAAGTGATACTGCCACATATGGAAATGCAAAGTCTTCACGTAAAACTCAGAATTTACTACAGAATACTTCTACACAGCTAGCTCCCTGATATTCTACCTAAAACAGTACTGAATGTTCAAAAATTTAATCTAAGGCATCATCATAATATGCATCTTTCTACTGCTCAAGTTCAAGCCCATTGTTAAGGAAGAGTTAAATATTTTTATAAATACACAGTGATCAGAGACTTCATGCGGCACTCAAACAGTGTCAACCTGTTTTAAGGTTAAATCATAACAGAAGCACCTAACACTGGCCGACAGAACAAGAAGGTGTCACTTCTGAATGCTGAAGCACGTTCATACCTTGAAATGCTCAGTCTCTGCAGATCTCTGCAGTTCAGATTGTCTTCCAGAGATGGATCCTGTCATTGTTTAAAAAACAGTTTAAAAGCTGTAATCATTACCTTCTATTTATTCTCAGTACTTTACTACTCTACATATGCTTCAGCTTTTACGGAATACATCTGTAACCACAGATCTTATATTCAATGTTAATAAAGTAACTCCAAATCTGCCAGGTATTTCTAAATCATTTCTAATTATTTAAAGTCATTAATGCTTTAGTTTTCTTTTAAAAACACACCTGCTTTCAGATAAAAGACCTTTCAGTTGTACAAAATATATTTCTGAAGACACTAACCTGAAATCTATACTCAAAAAATAGTAACATTTATCAAAGTACTGTTTATTCAAGGTATAGCTCAGTGAATTCCATCAGAAAATGGAAGTTTGTTGGTATTTCACTTTTGGTCTTATTACGAAAAAGTACTCAAATTTAACAGGTTACTGTTTAAATGATCAGCATAAATGTCCTCTTTCCATAATAAAATGATAGGGAAAGGATTTTATATAAAGTCCTTATATACTTTCAAGTTTTAGTAATTTAGGTTACAGATGACAAAAAGAACCTAAAAAAGGTATTTAAAAGTGACCTTAATGCATTTAAGATAATTCTATAACACACTATTTGCAATGCATTTCAATTTGAGGTCTAGAAGAAATAAAAATGACTCGCACAGGCACCCATTTTAGCGGAAGTGGCCAGTATAAACTGAGAGAATAAGACTTCATTTTACCATTTCTTGTATCATTTAATGATATAAGTGGAACACTAAAAAGCACAAAAGGAATTCATGAGTCCTCTGAATCTGGCAGTATAAATCATCAGACTGTATTATAGAAGTTAAAAGTGTCTTTGGATCTGATTGTTCAGAAAACAGCAACTAAACGCTGCAAATGATTTAGCTGCATCTCAAGGAGCCCTACAGAACAGGGACACAGAACTGATCCCTGAGTCAGAGAAGTCTGACCACGAATAAAGGACATAACCTTGGACCTTTTCCTTTCCATTTCCTCACAGGAAATGAAGGAATCAGATCAAGTCACTTTTAGTTTCTCTGTATAATTAATTAAAAATACACGTTTTACTTACAGTATTAATTACAGTATACTTGTTTGTTCAGTTGCCAAGTTGTGTCTGACTCATATATATAAGCATAATGGAAACCTTCCTTGTTTTTTAAAACCAATTAAAAAACACACCAAACACCAAGCAGTTTGGGTTGGTCAAGTATTTCTGCAGCTATCACCTAACAATTCAGAAAAGTCTAATGTAAAGTAACAAAAAGCACAAAGGAACTGTCTCTATCATGCAAAGCCCTGTCCTCGCCAGTTCCTAGCTGCCATGTCCTCAAAGCAGTGCGAGATCTGCTTCTCAACTCCTGCCATCTGACGTTGGAAGCTTCGCATGAACAGGCTCAGAGCTACAAAATCCGGGGAAGCACTGTTTCAGCTAAACAGGTTCCTGTACTTCAGGGCTGCTCAGAACCTTCATTCCGCACAGCAAACAGGGACTCTATCGGGGCTGACGCCGGCCACGACAGACGTCTGTGCCAGCTCCACTCGACCAGGGCTCCCTGCACTCTGGCCCTAGTGTCTCCTCAAAGGTCCCACTGCTCTGAATACAAATGGCTTGAAAACCGGAGGATACAAAAAGTAAAAAAGGCCCACAGGGGAACTGACCCTGAAACCCTGACCCCAGTAATATCAAACACTATCTACCGAGCTCACGAAGCACTTTTAAAAGTAAGCCCACCAAAGCCCCACTATTCTTTCATGGAGGATGTTATTTCATACTTCAGAGATGTTACTGTTTCACAGGAAGTACCATCTTAAAAATATTTCTAAGAACGGCTGCAGAAGATTTAAGATTATTCACATGAACATAAATCTCTCGCTGGCTTGCTCTCTGACTCCCACGCTCAAGAGGACTCTGACCGCAGCACCTCTGAAACAAGACCGAAATGTACACGTCCCACAGTATCAAGATTTAAACTTGGAACCCTTGATAGATTTCCACTCCCTCTCTCCTTGGTTCATCTTTGGTTGTGAACACTGTTTACTTTAAACTTCCCTTCCCCTAGCCATTCTTATGAAGGAGGGATCTTAAATTCCTTCTTCAAAACATAAAAATTCCTCCATTATCTCACCTTAAACTCTTTAGAGTTTTAGAGTCTGAGATTCAATTTTATCAGCAGTAAGACAAGTGATTTCTGACGTTTCTTCTATGTTTAAAAGACTTTAAAAGTCTTTCTGTGATTTGTGAAAGAGGAATTAACTAAAAGCAAATTTAATCCCCTGGCGCCACCTAGTGGAAAGCATTAAACAGTAAAAATTTAAGTGTGTAACACTGGTACAGACACACCCCCCCACACCACAGACCCCTCAGGAGCTGCTTTTCTGGATTAACCTAACTGCATTTTTTGGAAACACATTTACTTATTGAATAAACTATGTGCTAGGCACCATGCTTCTTTATATAATGCCTAACTTAACTTTCAGAAAAAGTAGCTGCTGTCACAGTTAAATGACTTTGCTAATGTCACAATTAACAAGCAATACAACAATTAAGAGCCAAGTTTTTATGACTCGATGGTACTGCTTCCCACTCTGTAAGGAGATATCCATTATTTATTAAAGCTAGTGAATTACTTAAAGTAGAATGTATATGCTGACAATTGTAATTCAGAGCTTCAAGGTGCCAATCTTTTCTTGCAAGCACATCTTTTTAAAAGAAGTAGTGACTGGGCTTGTGGGACAAGATGCCTGAGCTGCTGGCGGTCACAGGTGCAAAGCTAGGAAAACCAATTTCAGATGTCAAGTAGGAAAAAGCTTTCTTTTGGTTCTAACAGGAGTTGAGAGTAATTTTTATAGGGGGTATTTCCCCTTTATCAGGCCTGGGGGCTGCAAGTCAGGTTCTCCCTGTCCAGTGCAGAGGGATTCACTGGGTAAAGGCCAAGGCAGGATGCTGTACTATTCTTACTGCCTGTCTCCTTCTTAACCAGTGGTCACCTTCAGTCAAGACCACGGTACAGAAGACGGGCCTGTTAGCTCATCTAAGGACACGTGGGGTTTGGCGCAGAGCGCTGGTGGGCAGCCAGGAAATGTGGGGGAAGCTCTTCTCTCAGGCAGTGGCTGCCCAGGAGAGCCCAGGGTGGGGGCCCAGCTACTCAGGAGTGCTGGGTACTCTGATCGGCACAAAGGCTGACCCTGAGAAACAACTGTCCAAGAGGCTACCTTAGATTGCAATATTTAAGAGTACAGAATGTACATAATTGCCACTGAACTCTAGGGAGTAGTTAACTTTTCAATTTCTTGTAATAATTGTTTTAAACTTTGCATCTAGAGCATTGCTCTCACTCTGCTTTGCTTCTCTATCATTCCTTCTTTTTACCCTCAGCCCTTTCTGTCATGATATCTGAAAACACATATCCAAGCTTTTCAAAACTCAGTGTAAAGTTGTCCCTCGATGTCCATGGCAGCCTGGTTCCAAAATTTGCAGTAGGTACCAAAACGACTTGGATGTTCAAGTCCCACGTTTGCCCCTGCATATCTCCAGGTCAGTGTCCATGGACTCAACCAACAACCGGCGGCCTAGACGGCAGCCACCTCTGATGGCCTCGATCCACAGATGTGCAACCTGCAGGTTTACCGAAGACTGACTGCATATTTCTTGGAAAAATCTCTGTATAAGTGGACCTCTGCTGGTCACACTCACACTGTCCAGGGGTCACTGTAATAGCAGACAGACTCTCAATGATCTGAGAGGCAATTTGTGTTTCAGTAGATGACTTCAGGCTAAACACACCTTAGCAGCTTAGCAGGGTTTTCTGTTTTGCTTTCCCTGCCCCTAATTCTTCAATTCTCAGCTATCTGCTGAAAACTAAAGTTGCTCCAAAAGTATTAGACTTCTGAGAATTAGTGGATGCTCAAAAGTTTTGTTTTAATAATTCTAAAAGTCAAGTCTCTTGTATGTCCAAATTAATCAAATTATTAAGTTAAATAAAATGGAAAACTTAAAACTTGAGTTCTCTTTAAACTTTACAGAGAAAAAAATGACTTAAGGAGATTTAAAGAAAGGAAGCTGAAAGAACAACTTTAATTAACAAGGTTTTTAAAAAATTAGCTTTTAAACAACAAAAGCATGTAATTCTGGAATTATGATAAAAGTGTACAGTTACCAAATTTTAGCAAAAATGATTAAAGAGGAAGATAAAGGTGAATTTTCACAGAACGTAATTCTCTAAGTAGTTACAGTTTACACTGACTCTCTGATCTGACACCTAGTTATAAACCCTACATAGGAGGCACACAGCACACTGGGTTTCTCAATTCAGTGACTCGGTAGTACCGTTTCTTTGGCTTTCTGCAGCTCTATTTTGAGATCTCTACATTCTTTCCTCATCAGTTCCAGTTCCTGTTCCAAACCATGGATCTTCAGGTCGCAGCTTAACTTTTCCACCTCCCAGTTTGATGAAGGAGGATTTAAATTTCTTATCACTACAAAAAGGATGGACATTAAAATTGTTATTTCTGACTTCTACATGGGCTGCAGTTCAAAAAAGATTATGTTAGTAAAATGGAGGTAAAAGAAAAACCAATGTAAAACCTCTACAGTTAAAATGTTTTTGAAAGACAGTAAGTACTTTCAAGTGTCTATGCTAAGATATTAGCAATCTTATTTTATACAATACAATAGAATGTATTCATCACCCCTACTCCTGATTTTCTGTTTAGATTAAACAGCAAATTTGTCAACCTGAAACTTTAAAATATACAGCATATATCAAACATATGCTGAAATGACAGATCGATTACATATATATGTGAAGGTTAAGACAGTGATTAAGAATGAAATGAAGTGAGTAAGCTGAGGCTCACTCAGCTAATCATCCCATCCAGTCCTTGTAGAAAGGATAAAGTTTGACCATCAGGCCTACAACATGACTTCTGAACAATTTCATTCATAAACATTCCACTGTACAAATGCAACACCACTGGATACGGACTAGCCCTTATCCGTATTAAGGGATATCCTTAATAAGGAACCCTTACCCTTATTAAGGAACTAAAGACTTAGTTCCTTAGACTCTGTCCATAGAAAAAGGCCCACTCACCTGCCATGAGAGATCCCCCCTCAACCTCCCGTCAGGCCTCTCAGAGGCCGCGTCTTGAGCTGTCCCCTCAGAGCCTGCTTGCATGGGGGCAGGCTTGTACCCAACCCCAATCCTAACTTCTCAGCATAGCGTCTCAGTTGCACATTTTAACAACCTTCAGAAACTGGATTAAAACAAACAAAAAAGCAGCTGAACTACTAAATGACAGGGTATCCAGTGGGCAAGAGGCTTTATAGAATATGGGACTGTATTTCTTTCTTCATCTGCTTCATCACAAACCAGCCCCGAATCAACTGTCAAATTTTCTCTAAGAAAAGTGCAGTTTACACCTAAGGAGAAGTTAAGAAGGATTTGATATTTGGTAAAAGCAGAACACAGAAATTAACATAAGCCCCCAAATTGAAAAGTAAGTCCTTAGCACACAGACATAGAAAACTGATCATGGATGTAATACATGAATGGGAAATCGTACTGATCGCGGTAGAATATTTGTAACAAATAAGCGGCCTACCCTGCTGAGTTTCCACCTCTGTCCTCAGCTGGAGGAGCTCTACTTCTTTAGACTGTAGCTGTTCATTCAACACTTTCAAAGATTCAGAGTTGTCTTTATTCTAGTTAAGTGGGAAAATGCCAAATTACAGTCAATAAAATCTAAAGATTGGTTTTATATTATATATTCATTTTCAGGCAGATTTGAAAAAACAGATTCCAGCCTCTTAAAAGCAAGGTGGGAAACTGAATGCAGTTTTCACCAATCTCTTTTTCTAACTTAGGACAGTTTTTCACTGGCTTAAAAAAAAAAAAAAACAGTGATAAACTCTGAGTCACAATTTTTCAAAATAAGTTAGTGGTGTTAGATGTACTTAAGACCTAAACATCATTACAAACCGACTACCTGTTTTGTAAAGAAGTAACAAATATTCCTAATAAAAATTTTCCTGCTTTTACCTTGAGCACGTAAATTTTTTGTCTAATAATTGTAAATATCTCTCATTTCTAATTTTAAACCTCCTGAAGGAGAAAACTCATTTGCAACATACAGATTCCATTCTTTACAGGCCAACCTACCATTTTATCCAGTTTGTTTTTCAGATTATCTCTATCAATGCAGACCTCTCGGTACGCATGATAGGCTTTATTTACTTGTTCCCGTCCCACAGAGCTTGTTTCTTCATCCTTTCGAGCTCCTATAAGCTAAAGGCATAAAATCATAAGACGAAGCTTAAGAGGATGTTTGACATCAGCGAATAAGTCAGTCTTCTGATGGCTCCGCATCTCACTTTAATTACGCTAATGCAGGGAATAAAGCCTGAACTACAACTGAGTGAACATTTCACTTCTACACGTTTATGCTTTAGTGATTAAGAAAGTAACAAGCACAGAATAGCTATATTAAAAATCTTCTTTTATGCTTTTCTTTAATCAGTATCTTATATATGCTGTATCTTTTATAACAATTCATCATACTAAAACAGTACACCATGCTTTCATGGAGCTTTTCTGTTTTCCAAGCCAGAACACACTATTTTTTCCATCACTGGAAAAGTGAGTATCAATTTAGTGTGTACTTGACACTTTAAGTAATAGAAGTGTTAGTTCATTAAGTGCTGTATTAATGCAGAACAAATTATTAGGACTGTTGATCACAAAGTACAGAAATATTTCCAATATTACTTACATTTTTCTATTGACTTTTAAAATAAACCTAACTACAAACTCGAAAATGTTATCTTGTTTCACTCTATCCCAGTATGTCACAAATTTATTTAATAGTCATTAAGAAAATTCATATGAATACTGATAAATCAATTATTTTTACAACTGAGTCCTCCTTTTCTTGCTTCCTGCAAATGAGTCAGTCTCTACCAAACTCCATCCTCAAGTCTGTACAGTTACTGATCCTTCCTTCTCATTCTGTGGAAGCTGCTATCTGTAACACACTACATGGAAGAGCTGAGGATCATAAAGCATGATCTGAAGAAACAGGAACTAAGTTAAACTTTAAAAGTACATGGATGCGTGAGGAATATTTCCCAACATATAAGCAAGGCAGATGAGGATTTATAATTGAATCAGCTACCTGGCTTTGTATTCTGTAACATTTAGGATATACAGTTTCTGCACAAGAAAGGTATAAACAGAGGACATTAATTCATCAGTTAAACACATTCTTATTAACATGCGTTTGAGAACAAAAGAGAATGCTGAGGTAAAGATGTCAGTTCTGGTGAAATTTCAGTCCTGAAAAAAACACTACTAAACATATTGGAACAATGTTCCAGGAACTTCTTCCTTTCTTGATATATAATTTTTTGCATAGGTTTAAACATCTTGAATGAAATACACACAGCTAGGAAGGTAAGGCAATCTGAAAGAGGTAAGAAAAACATTTGAACTTTAATCCCTTCATGTTGCTAAACTGTCTTCTGCACACATTCACCAAGCATTATGATACGTGACACACAGAAGGCCAAGTAAAATGTCCAGGGTTTTGAGATTAGCAGTGACTTATCTTTGGAAATTTGGTACACTCATGGAAGACAGAGCAGACAAATATTTAAAATTTCAAATACTTTGAATTATTAAGTCGTAAACACAATGAAGGTGATAGACAAATTACCTTTTCTTCCAAAATTCTGATTCTTTTTTTTAAGAAAGAGTTCTCTTTCTCTGAATCCTTAAGTCGTTTTTTTATGTCTTCATATGCAGTGACAAGGGCAAAATGTGAAGCAACAGATTCATCTCCTGAATATATTGAGACTGGAGTCACTGGGTCTCTCCTGTGGGCTTTTTCGTGATTCAGAATACAGATATCATCTTCCACCAGTGCATCCATGACAGCTGTTTAAAGAGAAAGACATAAAACAGAAATGTCTCACTGAATAAGCAGAAAAAAGTATATTGAGAGAATACGAACACTGCTGAAACGTTTAAAAACTCCCATTTCTTTTTTCTTACTGAAACACAGTTGATGTATATATAAGTTTCAGGTGTACAACATAGTAATTCACCATTTTAAAGGTTATATTCCATTTACAGTTATAATACACTGGCTACATTTCCTGTGTTGTATAATATAGCCTTTCAGGTCATTTATTTTATACAGTAGTCTATATCGCCTATCCCCATCTTGCCCATCCTCTGTTCCCTCTGCTCCCTGGTAACCACTAGCTTTCTCTCTCTACCTGTAAGCTTGTTTCTTACCTGTCATATACTCACTAGTTTATTTCTTAGGTTCCCCACGTAAGTGACACCATACAGACTGTCTTTCTCTGACTTATTTCACTAAGCATAATACCCTCCTAGTTCATTCATGTTGTTGCAAATGGCAAAATCTCCTTTTCTATGGCTGAGTTGTATCTCATTGTCCACATGCACCATATCTTTTTTCTCTATTGATCAGTCAATGGACACAGGTTACTCCCACATCTTGACTATTGTAAATAGCGCTGCTATGAACACTGGGGTGCATGTTATCTTTCTTTATTAGTGTTTTTACCTTTTTTGGATATATACTCAAGAGTGGACTTGCTGGTTCATATGGTAACACTATTGTTCCTTTTTTGAGAAAGCTTCATACTCTTTTCCACAGTGGTGGCACCAATTTACATTCCCACCAATGCTATACAAATGATCTCTTTTCTCTACATCCTTGCCAACATTTGTTATTTGTGGTCTTTTTGATGATGGCCATTCTGACAGATGTCAGAATTGTAGTCTCATTCTATCCCACTGTAGTTTGAATTTGCATTTCTCTAATTAATGACGCTGAGCATCTTTCCCCATGTCTGTTGGCCATCTGTATATCTTCTTTGGAAAACTGTCTATTCAGGTCTTCTGTCCATTTTAAAATAAGGTTGTTTTTTTGATGCTGAGTTGTGGTATTCTGGATGTTATCATTATTGATTTTATCATTTGCAAATATTTTCCCCCATTCAGTACACTGTCTTTTCATTTTGTGAATGATTTCCCTTGCTGTGAAATTAAGTCCTACTTGTTAATTTTTGCTTTTGTTTCCTTTGCTTTAGGAGACAGATCCAAAAAAAAAAAAAGCTGCTATGATCTATGTCAAAGAGTATTCTGCCTGTTTTCTTCTTTTATAGTTTCAGGTCTTATATTTAGGTCTTTAATCTATTTCATTTTTTGGATATGATGTTCAAGAATGTTGTAACTTCACTGTTTTACATGAATTGTCCACTTTTCTTAGCACCACTTACTGAAGACATTGTCTTTTCTCCACTGTATAGTTTATTAATTTTTTTTTTACTGAAGGGTTGATTTACACATGTTCTGTTAGTTTCAGCTATGCAACTAAATGATCGAGTCTGTAAAGTTTGTTTTGCTTTATTTCAGACAACATGAAATTTATTTTCAGACAACATGAAAGGGTGTGTGTGTGTGTGTTTCTGGGTCTGTTCTATCATAGTGTATTTGCTTTTCTGATTTTACAACCGAAAGCTTCCAATTGCTCCCAAGTAAAGTCAGAGTTTGACATGTCCAGTGATTTGTTTATACCAAGGATTATAGGAAAGTTAGGCAAAAATAAATGTGTTTTACTACGAGACTGAGTAGGTGAAAGCTACTATTCAATCATTCTTCACCAAGACCAATTTTAAAACTTCTAACCATGTAGGGCAACTCCTATTCTTAAGTTAGACTCTTTCTCAGGTTATCAAAAAAGTTAAGAGCTAAGACCTGCTATATCCCCCAAAGTGGTACATCCTCATGACCATAAATAATTAACTTCTGCTGTTTCCAGCGCAAACTGCACTTTCTCCTAATGATGGATAAAGAGGTAAAGTTTTCTTCCCCTGAAGGGTTTACTTTCTCCTCTCTGGATTCAACTCTATTCTGAAATAATAGTAAACATTCCAATCACGCTGCTAGTAGCTGAAATCCTCTTATTTCCTGTCCAAAAAGAAATACGATGCTCTACACCTCAAGTGTCCACGTGCATTTCCATCTAAGACTCTGTCACACACACACTATGTCTTAAAAGAGGAACAGCAGAGTAGGAGGACTGGCTGGCAAGTGACGGGATGCGGCCTCGCACGAGCAGAGCTAAAACCGTGCCGTCTTAGATGTCTTGACATACAGACTACCTTAAGAGCCAGCCAAGTGGGCAGGACTTATTCAACTGGAATATTTTTTTTTTTCCTCGCTAAAGGAGTAAGTCAAATTGCTCTATAGAGTTGAAACAGATGGTGTCCCACGGTTTGTGTGCCTTGAGGATCCGAGCCTTTATGCCTTTGCTTTGCACAAAGTTCTAACTAGATCAGTGGTGTGATTTCCTATGCACGCATTTTTATCATGAAATAATCCTTTACTCAGCAAGGAAAACTCAGTGTGGGAGATAGCTGTGCAGTAAAATAGTTATTATGCCATAAAGGGAAGTAATATATTTGCAACAATACAGAATGCTATAGCAACTGAGAGGTGGGGAAGAGGAGGAGTTTTCAAAGGTAATAGGAAATTATCAAATGACTCTCAACCCTGCATTCTAAGGTGAAGAGGGTGGTTATGTTTACTGTACACAGTACTTAAACTTTAACCGTTTGCTGCCAGCAGTGGTAACAAGGTCAAAGGCTTGAAAGAGTATGGGGAGAAGGGATGAGGAGGAGAATAACAGGAGATGAGACTGGAAAAGCAGAATAGAAACCAATGAAGATGGTCCTTTATAATAAAGAGACTATAGCATTTGATCCTTATTCCGTGGAATTTAAGAAAAACCTGGATATGAGTCAAGAATGTGAAGAACACATACACAACAACTACAAAACATTCACAGTTCAATGAACTACTGAGTGCTGCACGAAGCGGTTCACAATGCTATCCCAGTTAATTCTCAAGGTTACCTACGAGGTAGGAAAATCCTGCTGAACCCATTTCACATCTGGGAAAACTGGGGCCCATAAAGATTAGGAAACTGAACCAAGATGAGCACAAACATATGGACTTTAGAGCCTGAAATATTAGTACTTTTCCCTCCCCAATGAACCATTTATACACTAAATTCATCAAGAACTACAAAACTATGAACCCTTTGGAAGGTTTTTAAGTACCTTAAATGGATAAAGTATGATAACTGGTCATTTTTAAGACAAAATATGTAGTCAGATAGCTTATTTTATATACTTACATCTGTTGCCTATTTATTATTTATAAATCACCCAAAGTTGCATATAGCCTCCCTCTAAATATAAGACAATATTATTTGCCTAAAAATGATTTTCAAGTTTTATATCATTATTATATATATTTATTCTATATACCCTAAACGTGACTTGGAATCCGCTGTCCTGATAAACTATTTATCTGTCCTAAAAAGTATGAGAAATAGCCAAGCACAGCAGACAAAACTCACTAGTGCCACGCATCAAGCTTACTGTTTCAGTGGCTGCCGTTCAAATGTATTACGAATGAAAATTAAAGATTTGATTCCTATCCTTGCAAAAATGAGATCAAGTAAGTATTACAAACATTAATGCTTATCATGTGACTGCACACACACCCAATTTCTAGAGAGTAAAAGCTGCAGGGCCAGGGAAAACTGAGACCTCAGAAAGACACCAAATAATACAAGGCAGGTATCCCACTGTATTTATCCCCATACTGAAAGGAAAACTGCCTGCAAAGTAACAGAATAGGCCATGTGTGACCTCTGGCTTTATCGCTTATGCAAGCACCCTTCCTCGACCTCGCTGCAACAGAGAAGTAAAAGGGAGCTCCAGCAGTCCACTCACAGCAAGTCAGATTCAGTTTTATGTACTTTGTGATATAAAAAAGTATTTGTGATGTTCACAAATATCCAAAGTATTGGCCTGCGGAAATCTGATTTTCTGGATAAAGGGTAAAAGCCTAACTGGCTATTATAAACTTAACAAAACTAGACTAAGGCACCTTTAACATTTGTCAAATTTTACCGTATACTGTAATCTAAGTTTATTTACCATAACTTAAATTATCTTAAAATAACAAACCTGTGTTTATTTTCATCTTTAAAAAGTGAGTGCCATGAGCAGGATATCATTATCAAAGATAAGAAAGATCAACCAAAAAGACTGTCTCGTATAAGAATATTCTAAACAAACTGAGCTGACCTAGAGTAGTGTTTGCAAAGTGACGAACGGACAACCACCTTAGAATCATTTGGGGTTCTCTTTAAAATTACTGATAGCCAGGCTCTAAGACAGGTCTATGCAAATCAGAATGTTGGCGTAAAAAACGTTAAGCTGAATTGTCAGTCATCAGTCCTTGTAATTTTAAGTCTCATTCCACTTTAAGGAATATACTCTGCGGTATTAAACAATGAAACTCCCAAGAATGATTAAAAGGAGTTCTGGTCACCCAATTCCAATGTGGAGGAGGCGGCATCTCCACACCATCAACTGCCAGTGCTCTGGATACCAGCTGGGGGCCCTACAACTCAACTCAAACACTGTTTACTGGACACGGCATCCGATTCCTCAGGGAAAGGGCTCAGCCCCACGGCACCTGCCTCCACTTCAGAAGCCAATGGCAAGCCCAGGTTGCTACCTGTACTTCTGAGGGACCAGCTGCAAACCAGAGGTTCCAATGGTTCCCTCCAGTTCAGGATGCCAATCACCAAGTCCAGATTGTTACTTGTGCATCTGACCAACTGGCTATAAAGCAGAGGTTCTCATTACCTTCTTATATTTTATTACTCAAACCCATTTACTCACTTGATTACTATTAAGATATGAACCAACAGCAGATGTAGAGACAGGATGAGGTGCTGAACAAAGGAGCCTCTGCCCTTGAGGAGTTGGCGGCCAGCACCGGGAACTGAAAACATTCTGGTTTACCCAACTGGAAGCTCTCTGACCCTCTCGTCTTTAGGTTTTTAATAGAGGCCTCATTACATAAGCACAACTGACTGAATCACTGGAAACTGACGCAGTCTCTCTGACACCCACCTCAATAGCCCAGGTCAGGGGGACTCAAAGTGCTAATCCGCTAATCAGCTGGTGAGATCCTCTGGCAAACAGTCCCCATCATTGGGGGGTTTCCAAAAGTCACCTCACTAACATAAATCCAGGCAAGGTGGAAGGTCTGCTCTGCGTAAGGAGACCAAACATTAGAACAAAAGATGCTCCCATGAGTCACGGAACCATGGATGAAGACCAAATGTACGTGTGAAATATACTTTGGTCATCCGTGTGACTACACGTGCATTTCCTACAAATCACAGCATCGCCAACGTTAACGGAGAAAGATGGAGACAACATGCCAGAGGAGGTGGTAGAAAAGAGAGCAGTCGTTTCTAAAGACTACAGGAGAGACATAAAGGGAAAAAACTCAACCATTACTCAGAATTATTTTAGGAGACCTCGAATTTCAGTCTTGACTACAGTCAACACCAAGAGGATCCTCAGTTGAGATATGCTATATATAATGAGGTGAGACACTAGAAAAAATAGAATTATCATCTGACACCAGATTAGTCTTTTTTCCAGAAAAAAATATGATTATCCTGTCATATTTAACCACCCTAATATTTACTATTTATTGATTGCTAACCATATGCTACATACAAGTGTTTCCCCATAGCAGGAAAGCAGAATTTGCCACCAAAATACATCTCTTTGGTCATTTCCTAAGAAACTACAGAAGCGGGGTGGGGGGGGTA
>SJYX01008894.1:103989-129629 GCA_006410675.1 Oreotragus oreotragus
TACCCTTTTGTGAGAAACATTTACATTTATGAGGGAAATCTCCATCTGTAAGGCTGCTGGCCTCTCTCTTTGCCTGTCCTCTCTCGGTGAGGGCTTTGGGTAGTTACTCAGTTCTGGGTCTCTCCTGTGTATGCACGTGTTATTAAATTTTTGTTTGATTTTCTCCTGTTAAACTGCTGCTGCTGCTAAGTCACTTCAGTCGTGTCCGACTCTGTGTGACCCCATAGACGGTAGCACACCAGGCTCCCCCATACCTGGGATTCTCCAGGCAAGAATACTGGAGTGGGTTGCCATTTCCTTCTCCAATGCATGAAAGAGAAAAGTGAAAGTGAAGTCGCTCAGTCTGTCCAACTGTTAGCGACCCCAGGGACTGCAGCCCACCAGGCTACTCCGTCCATTGGATTTTCCAGGCAAGAGTACTGGGGTGGGGTGCCATTGCCTTCCCTGCCTGTTAAACTACCTTGTGTCAATTTAATTCTTAGATCAGCCAGAGAAACCTGGAAGGTGTTAAGGCAAGACAAGAAAAATTTAAACATGAACGTTTCTTCAGCCTCTCCACATCGCCTCCCTTCCCTGTGCATGGGTATTAGCCAGACCTCTTTAGGAGAGAACTTCCTTCCTAAATTTTCCTAGGGGTCACCATGACCCACGAACTACTGCTCACTTTGCATCTGCAGATTTAGACTGTATGCCACTGCTAAGTCGCTTCAGTCGTGTCTGACTCTGTGAGACCCCATAGACGGCAGCCCACCAGGCTCCCCAGTCCCTGGGATTCTCCAGGTAAGAACACTGGAGTGGGTTGCCATTTCCTTCTCCAAGGCGTGAAAGTGAAGTCGCTCAGTCGTGTCCGACTCTTAGTGACCCCATGGACTGGGGCCCACCAGGCTCCTCCGTCCATGGGATTTTCCAGGCAAGACTGCTGGAGTGGGGCGCCACTGCCTTTTCCTTAGACTGTATATAAACTGTCAATAATACATCAATTAAAGTATAACCTTTTGTTTCAAAAACATGATCATACTCTGACCTCTAATAGGTGGAGCAGTCCTCAAAGCGTTCTGAAAGAATGTCTCCTGGTACAAACTCCAAGTTGGCTCAAATAACATTTTCCATTTCTTTCTTAAATGGACTTGCTCATCTTTTGATTTACAGGCATATCTTACAACCAGAGGACACCTGGAGTCTACCTTGAACCAGTGCTCAGAACCAGCATGGGCTCCCTGAGCCCCACCAGCTCAGGTGTCCTGGTGAGTTCTCCTGATATATGGGTCTCCTTACTTTTAAGTGATCATCTTAAAAATGTTATTCAAGGTGCTTTACCTTATTAAGTCTGAAGGATGACTATGAATTTCCTAGGCAGAGGACTTAAGGTTTTTGTCAAATTTAAATTTAAAAAACAATTCAATATATCATCTGACTGAACTTTTGCTAGTGAAATGAGAGAATGAATTAATCCTGCTCTGAAGAAGGGTCACCTGCTCCTAAGAACCTAGTGGAAGTATCTGAGAACCAACCCTCACGATGCTGCAGTCCTACGAGGTAACCCACTACAACCATTAAGTGCAGCTCTTCCAAGGGTGCACACTGCAAAGTCCCATCGTCTTGTGCTCTTGATGCCAAAAACTTGGCCTCTGTGAACTGGTGCCAAATCAAATCTCGGAGACAGGGTTTTGGGTGAAGAATGGGGTTAGCCAAAAAGTAAGTTTGGGTTTTTTCCACAGCATCTTACAGAAAAATCTAAATGAACCTCTTGGCCAACCCAACAGAAGACAACAGCTTTACTGTTTTGCCAGGGAAAAGGACACAGGAGGCTCTTGCCCTGAAAACTGTTTGTCTCCCAACCAAAGATTTAATGAGGCATTTCAGGGCAATGGTTCAAGGGCGGAGCTGCTGATAAGATTAGGGAGTGTGCACAGCCTGTACTCCACTAATCTGGTCTCAGGTAATCTTGAAGCTGCTGCTGCTGCTAAACTGCTTCAGTCGTGTCCGATTCTGTACGACCCCATTGAAGGCAGCCCACCAGGCTCCCCTGTCCCTGGGATTCTGCAGGCAAGAACACTGGAGTGGGTTGCCATTTCCGAGACTCCCTTGAATGTATCCTCAGGAGGCCTTTTTCCAGTATGAAGAATGCTGACATCTTAAAGAACTTAAACACACTGTTACTGGTGCCCCTGAGGTGGACCCGGGACCCTGCTCCAAGGCTGCACTACTATTTCTTGGTTGCCCATCCCTTATCTTTAAATCCACTCCCTTCCGGGATCACTGCACTAGCAACAGTTCAGAATCTGCCCTTTGGGACTCACAGCAAAGGCTGGAGTCAAGAAAGCCTTCCTGCCCGGGAGCCCCAGAGACCTGTTTCACCCTGAGCACTCTCAGAGGATATACTGCAGGAGGGAAAAACCGAGAAATGTTAAGAGTGGAACTGGTCCAAGGACAAACAGCACACGTCTCATCCACAGTTCCGTCTTTACAGAGCTGTTCAGAGCATGTCTCCTATCTGCACTAAAGTACCAAACTGATAACGGGCAACTTCGCCTTAAAGATCAAACAGCTCCTAGACAGACTGCCATCTATGGGAATACAGCTGGGTTTAGACACGCTTACAAGGGCTTCCTTAATTAGGAAATAAAGGAATCCTGCCCCGTAGCAGCCAAGATGGGGCTCTTTTTTGGCATTCCAAACCTGATCTTTGCACGCACAGTTAGAGAAGACAGCAGAAGGTAAATGCTTTTACCTTGTAGGCCTGTTGCCTGGAACCCTGCCTGCAAGGGCTACTAGAAACAAGGGTGTTAAGAGTTCTTCTCATTTCTAGAGAGGGAGCAGAAGGATGCGTGCTCATCCCCTCCAAAAGCCCCGAAATCACAACTAGCAGCTGAACGACCATCGACAGACTGACACTGGCACCCACCAAAGAGCGACACCCCACGTCCAGAGACAAAGGAGAAGCCACAAGACAGGCGGGGGGCACAATCACGACAAAATCCAATTCCACACTCGCCAGACAGGTGACCTACAAACTGGAGAACAATAATACCAAAGCAGCTCTCCCATGCTTGCAAAAATCTGGAGCCCTAAGTCAGGCTTCCCAGCCTGGGGATCCAGCAAAGGAACGTCCACCACAAACTGGCACTTGCCAAGAGCACTTTCCGGCGAGTGAGCAACAACAAGGGCATCCGGCATCTGTCTCTGCAGAGGCTGAAGCCTGTGCTGCTGCAGCTGCTGGCCTGCAACACCCCTTGAATTCAAGGTGGAGAGTGGGGCCCTCTGTGCTCCAGGGAAACTGGTATAACAGGTCTTTTATTTTCAGGAACTTATTTCATGATCCCAAGAGATCCTTATATCTCTTCATATCTAGAAAAGCACTCAATTCCTTTGTGGTGATATTAGCTCCTTATATAAAGTAAGGGCTTGATTGCACTGAACTCCCCTTTCACCAAAATTTTTATATTGACTTTCCTCCACTGCCTCTAACTTTCTCAGAGCTACCTGAGGTGCTGTCTCCTGGGCTGTAGTCCTCATTTTGCCCTAATTGCAACTTACCTCGGAACTCTCATGCTGTGCATCTTTTTAGTCAACAGGGACTAGGAATCTCAGGGAATCTGACTTTGAAGGCCAGCAGGATTTGACTTCATGACTTCCAGAGGCCAGGTGGAAACAGACACTCCAGTCTTGGAGGGTACAAACAAAATCTTGCATGCACCAGGACCCAGGGGGAAGGACACTGAACCAGACTTACCTGCTAGTGTTGGAGGGTCTCTTGTGAAGGTGTGAGTCAGCAGTGGCTGCCACAGGGACAGGGGAACTGGCAGCAGCAGTCCTAGGAGGTGCCCTTTGGCAAGTGAGACCTCTTGGAGGTCACCACTGAGCATCTCATAGAGCTCATCACCTCAGGCTGAACAACCAACAAGGAGGGAGCACAGCCCCACCCATCAGCAGATCCTGGATCAAGGTTTCACTGAGCATCAGTTCAGTTCAGTCGCTCGGTCGTGTCTGACTCTTTGCGACCCCATGAGTCGCAGCACTCCAGGCCTCCCTGTCCATCACCAACTCCCAGAGTTCACTCAGACTCACGTCCATCGAGTCAGCTCATCCTCGGTTGTCCCCTTCTCCTCCTGCCCCCAATCCCTCCCAGCATCAGAGTCTTCTCCAATGAGTCAGCTCTTCACATGAGGTGGCCAAAGTACTGGAGTTTCAGCTTTAGCATCATTCCTTCTAAAGAAATCCCAGGGTTCATCTCCTTCAGAATGGACTGGTTGGATCTCCTTGCAGTCCAAGGGACTCTCAAGAGTCTTCTCCAACACCACAGTTCAAACGCATCAATTCTTCGGTGCTCAGCTTTCTTCACAGTCCACCTCTCACACCCATACATGACCACAGGAAAAACCATAGTCTTGACTAGATGGACCTTTGTTGGCAAAGTAATGTCTCTGCTTTTCAATATGCTATAAGCACACCCAGATTTCCCCAGCAGGCCCTCCCATCAGCCTCATCCACCAGGGGGCAGACAGAAGAAGCAAGAAGACCTGCAGTCCCACAGGTCCCAGACTGAAAACTACAACCACAGAATATGGAAATGAAAAGGCAGAGGGTTAACTCCCAGAAGAAAGAACAGGACAAACTTCCACAAAAAGAACTAAATGAAGTGGAGCTAGGCAACCTTCCAGAAAAAGAATTCCAAATGACGATAGTGAAGATGACCCAGGATCTCAGAAAAAGAATGCAGAAGATGCAAGAAATGTTTACCAAAGACCTAGAAGGATGGAAGAACAAAGAGAGATGAACAATACATTAGAAGGAATCAACGGCAGAATAACTGAGGCAGCGGGACGATGAGTGACCCGGAAGGCAGAACGGTGGAAACCACTGCTGCGAAACAGAACACTGAAAAAAGAATGGGGAAAAAAAGAAGACAGCCTATGAGTCCTCTGGGACAACATTAAATGCAACAATTTACAGGGGTCCCAGAAGCGGAAGAGAGAAAGAAAGGACCTGAGAAAATATGGGAAGAGATAATAGCTGAGAACTTCCCTAACATGGGAAAGGAAATAGTCAACCAAGCTCAGGAAGTGCAGAAAGTTCCAGGCAAGATTAACCCAAGGAGGACCACACTAAGGCCCTTGGTAATCAAACAGACAGAAATTACAGACAAAGACAAAATATTAGAAGAAACAAGGAAAAAGAACAAATAGCGTACAACGGAACTCTCGTAAGGCTTTCAGCTGATCTCTCAACAGACACTCTACAAGCCAGAAGGGAACGGCACGATATAGTTAAAGTGATAAAAGTGAAGAACTTAAAACCGTGAATACTTGACCCAGCAAGACTCCTGTTCAAACTTGACAGAGAAATCAAAAGGTTTCCAGACAAGCAAAAGTTAAAAAGAACTCAGGACCACCAAACAACCTTTACAACAAATGCTGAAGGAACTTCTCTAGGCAGGAAACGCAAGAGAAGGAAAAGACCTACAAAGAATAAACTCCAAACAACTAAGAAAATGGTAATAGGATCATGTAGGTCAATATTTACCTTAAATGTAAATGGATCAAATGTGCCAAAGACACACACTGGGCTGTGTGGATGAAAACATAAGCACATATGTACTTCCACTTACATCACGCTACTTAACCCCTCAAATTGTAATTTTTTTATATTGTTAGGTTAATCATGCTTCCACTATGGTTGGCAATTTTATTTTTTGTGAAAACTGATAAACATCTTTTACTATTGTGATTATATATTATTCATTTTAATACCACTGTATCATGATTGGTCAACAGAAAATAATAGAATTCTGTATCACAAAAGCTACCATTTAATAGAAAAACGTACAATCACTTTTTAAAATCTGGATGCACATTAGCATAATCTTGGAATGTTTTGAAAAATACAGGTTCCTAGGTATTGTTTTTCCTCCAAAGTGCTAGGTATGACTCTAATGAGCAGCCATGTTTACAAACAACAGGACTATATGATGATCTCTATTTCTAGCTCTTTCCAGTTTGTTTCCCTTTTTCTATTTCATATTCAGTGCTCCCATTTCATTTAGTTTATATTTTCCAATTTCTCCATCTTTTTTTATTCTTCTTTCTCAAGCCTTTATCAAGCGTAGCAGAAAAACTTTTGCATACATATATACATACCTATATGGAGAAGGCAATGGCACCCCACTCCAGTACTCTTGCCTGGAGAATCCCACAGACGGAGGAGCCTGGTGGGCTGCAGTCCGTGGGGTTGCAGAGTCGGACACGACTGAAGTGACATACCAACAATACATACCTATATATACAGTATAATATATATACTTCAGAAAACTTATTAATTTTTGCTTAGCTAAAAAATTTATGATATTCTGATTCCACTTGTTTGACTGAGTATGAACAGAATGATAGATTTATAACTATATTCACTCAAAACTTTGATAATAGTTCCATTTATTCTGCATCTAGTATTACTGCTTATTATTTTAGTGATTTTTTAAAAAAATATTTGAATGAGACTTGAAACTTCTAATCCAATTCTGAGAATATCAAGAAATACTACGCCATTAAAAAAAAGGTACTATTAACTAAAGTACAGATTTTATTCAAACCCACAAAACTTTATGCTCATGTCCATTATCACTTTCTCGCCTTAGTCAAGAGTCCACATTGCACTCAGCTGCACTGAGCACCTTCAGCAGCATGCCACAAACTCTGATAAATTCTCTTTTCCTTTTAATTGTTACAAATATTTTCTAATTTTCCTTGTTATGGATTCTTAGATACAACCATCATTTAAAAGTGGACATCTAATTTCCAAATACATGAGGTTTTTAAAGTATCTTTCATATCAATTTCTCATTTAAATACTTTATTCTCTGCCATCACCCTCTGTGTTTTTTTCAGTCTTTTAACCTTCCTGAGGCTTTCAATGGCTAAGACAAAGATCTCTCTTGGAAAATGTCACATTGTACTTGAAAACATGTGGGTTATTTTAAAATATCTTTTGATATTCATTTCTAACATAATTCCATGTGATAAGAGAACAGACTCTATAATTTCAAAATCTTTAGACTATGACATTTTGCACCTTGTTTTATGTCCCCGGATATGTTCCAGTGTCTCTTGGCTAAGACAAAGATCTCTCTTGGAAAATGTCACATTGTACTTGAAAACATGTGGGTTATTTTAAAATATCTTTTGATATTCATTTCTAACATAATTCCATGTGATAAGAGAACAGACTCTATAATTTCAAAATCTTTAGACTATGACATTTTACACCTTGTTTTATGTCCCCGGATATGTTCCAGTGTCTCCTGGGAACCTGAACAGAATTTGTATAAAACCTATATAAATTTTAATTATGTTGAATTGGTTCATAGGGCTTTTCAGGTCTACTATATCCTTCTACTTTTCGGTTTACTCATTCTATTAATCTTTGAGTTTCACATTGAAATTCCAACTAAAAATCTTAGTTTAGCTACTTAAAAAATACTTGTAATATAAAGTGGAACTATATGCAACTTTGTATTTTCCAAATCTCCTATAAATGTGTTATCATACTTTCACAACTTAAAAAATAAAAAATTTAAATAAAAGTTTTTCTCATTTCTAAAACTGAATTATAGCAGGAGAAAATATTTGTAGGGCTAGCTCCTTGGTTCCTTTGAATTAAAAAGATTTGAAAGCTGTTAAAATTCAGGAAAGCTCCCATTTCAAACTATTTTATCTATTTTAACTGATATGCAGAAGCCCCTAAAGGCTTCAAAATTCCAAAACAGCCTCACTGAAAGATTTGTTGTAGAGTGCTAATTAAATATTCATGCTATAGAAGGTAACTAAAATAAACAACAAAAAAAACTCTTTAAAGCTGGCACTCCTTGACTGGGGAACCCAGACCCCACACGTGTGGCTGAAGACTGATGCAGCCACTGCTCCCGCCTGTCCCGCTGGGAGTGCCCGCCCAGGCACCCTCTGCCTGAACCGCCTTCCACCTGGCGGCTCAGATGGTGAAGGGCCTGCCTGCAGCCTAGGAGACCCAGATTCGATGGGTTGGGGAAGATACCCCGCAGAAGGGAATGGCAACCCACTCCAGGATTCTTGCCTGGAGAATCCCATGGACAGAGAAACCTGGCGGGCTACAGTCCGTCGAGTTGCAAAGTCAGAAATAAAAAATTCAACACAACATTTATACATGTGTGCCACTGAGCACACATGCAACCGCATCTTTTCTCTCTACCTGATCCCTCCAGGAAATGGAAATGCTTAGGTTTCCAGCACCTTTATCAGGTAAATAAAGAAGGCTACCGTCTAAGAGGTGCACGAACCTCAGGTATTTTGGGGACCTCAAAGAGGAATTCACCCAAATCTGTAGATATTGTAGGAAGAATCCGTGGCAAACTCTTGGTGTAACTTATCTGGCCTTGAGAGGCCTTTAAAAGCTTTAATCTAAGATTCCTTACGAAAAGTTCCAATACAGCCTACTTATAAGAGGCTGTGTGGTCAATTGGGCTCCCCAGGGGGCTCGCTGGTAAAGAATCCACCTGACATTGCAGGAGAGGTGGGTTCGATCCCTGGGTCAGGAAATTCCCTGGAAAATGAGATGGCAATTCACTCGAATATTCTTGCCTGAGAGGAGCCTGACAGGCTACAGTCCAGGGGGTTACAAAGAGTCAGACGCCACTGAGCAACTGAGCATGGGGCCAACTAACCATACTTACTTCACAAGTAAGTCTTAATTTGGCTATATTTGGCTGTTACGAAGGTAATTTCACAGAGAGAAAAGATAATGCATCAGTGGATACTAAATTCTAGTTTTGTTAATTGAGGGTTTCTTTTTTTTTATATTCACTGCCTAAGACTCACTTCTTAGATGGCTCCTCGTTTTATTACTGTAAAATTGAATCAAATTATTAAAACAACACTCTTTGTTTGTTTCTAAAGCCTATCACAATAATCTATTTTTGAATGAAGATCTCACCATGACTTGCAGCCAAGGGATTATGCACACGGGAAAAGACATCAACAAAAGACTCTCTACAGCTATGCAGGACAGGGCCCACAGCAGGCCTCCACTCCTGCATGAACTGTAATTCCTGTGTCTGACACCCAACTTTGACTAACTAGGATCCGCACCACCAGACCAGGATGAAAAAAACGACACCTGAAGTAGAGAGCTGACCCAAACAGCCAGACCAAGCCTGGATACTATTACTTTGACAATTGCTCACACTTTTGCTTATAAACCCAATGTTCAATCATTTGCAAGTTTCAAAAATTAAGCCAAACAAACCATAGGTTTGTGGACCTCTGTCCAATATTCCTAGGTTTCCTTCGTGGATTTCTCCTCTCCAAGGCTCTAACTGCTGCTAAGTCACTTCAGTCGTGTCTGACTCTGTGCGACCCCATAGACGGCAGCCCACCAGGCTCCGCCAGAACAAGGCAAGAACACTGGAGTGGGTTGCCATTTCCTTCTCCAACGCATGAAAGTGAAAAGTGAAAGTGAAGTCGCTCAGTTGTGTCCGACTTTTTGCGACCCCATGGACTGCAGCCTACCAGGCTCCTCCGTCTACGGGATTTTCCAGGCAAGAGTACTGGAGTGGGGTGCCATTGCCTTCTCCAAGGCTCTAACTGGATGGCCCTTATTTTATTTTAGAAGTAACTCTAGTACTATACATAGTACCCGCTACTTCTAATGCCACTACGTGGGACCTTCTTACCTGGCCAGTTAATGACACCTGTTCTGAACCTGGCCATAAACACTCTTTCTCACCAGATGCTAAGTACTGGGTAGCTCCTGATGAGCCTAATGGAGTTACAGAACAAGTGTGTAGCCCCAGCTCTCTCCAGGTTGGTTAGAGCACTCACAATTGGTTTCCTCTGGCCTGAAGGTCGTCTATGGATAGCCTTTGGAAACAAACCCCCCAATTTGCCTTTAATGCTTATGTTCTCCAGTACTCTTGCCTGGAAAATCCCATGGACGGAGGAGCCTGGTAGGCTGCAGTCCATGGGGTCGCAAAGAGTCAGACACGACTGAGCGACTCCACATTCACTTTTCACTTTCATGCATTGGAGAAGGAAATGGCAACCCACTCCAGTGTTCCTGCCTGGAGAATCCCAGGGACAGAGGAGCCTGGTGGGCTGCCGTCTATGGGGTCGCACAGAGTCAGACACGACTGAAGTGACTTAGCAGCAGCAACAACAGCAGCAGCAGCGGGGTTTCTATCAGTTTTCCAACAGTAAGACCATTTAACCAAGATATTTGTTAACCCATCTTATAATATATTTGAAGAGTCAAATTTCCACTCTGAATGTTCCTGTTCCCAGTTTAGAAACCATACTAGGAAAATGCTTTACTTTAGGAGGATCTTGGCTTAAACATTTACTATTGACACTGTTACTTCTGTCATCAATTTCCGCCCCTCCAATTTTTTGGCCATGTGGCATGGTAGGCAGGATCCTGGTTTCCCGGTCAGGAACCCAACGCTGCAGTGGAAACTAGTGTACTAACCATGGACTGCCGGGAGAGTTCTCCTACTGTCAGTTTTGATCACACAGATAGTTGTCTATAGACTAATGAACATGCACAATGCACCTGAAGGCAGAACTGGCAGAGGTCCTATCACACACTGGAACTGACCAGTGGTCCTTGCCAGACACCTTACTGGCACAACTCCCTAAAATCAGCTATTAAGACCCAACACCAAAGGACATGATGGACCTAGGGTACGTGAGCTACTGCCCTGGAATCAGGGAACCAAATATTTGATCACCAAATGCTATCAAAAAATTAATGATCAAGGAGGGGGAACTGATGAAATAACATTCATATTTTATGACAAGACGAGAAAAATTTAAACATAAAAATTTCTTCTACCCTTTTGAGCCTCCTCCCTTCCTTTAATGTGTGTTGTGCATTTGCATTAACCAGAACTCCTTAGGAAAAAACTTCCTTCTTAATCTTGTAAAAGGCTACATGACCCATGACCACTTATTCACTTTGTACATTTAGATCTGGACTGTGTGAACTGTCAGTAATATATCATTTGACGTATAATCCTGTCTCAAAAACTTATAGAACTATGCTTTGACCTCTCCGAGCTTTCTGAAAGACTGTCTCTTGGATTGCAATCAGGATAGAGGAATGTTTCTTCTGTATATGCATTTTCCTATTTCTCAAGTAGGTACTATCTGGATAAGGCAGAACTCAGTGGTAGGAAAAACACTGGCCTGAAATTCAGAAGCCCAGACTCTAAGATCTGGCACCCTGATTATTGATTAGTTTATCTATCCAGATCTAAGTTTTCCTACTATTTGTGGGAAAATACCAGGGTTGAATATTACTCAGATGCTGCCTTTCTGTATTGTGAAAACAAAGTGTTAATGCAAACACGGTATGACAATCTAAAACAGAATTCAGTTTTACTATGAATTGAGTAAAAGATATACTACACATAATATGTCATGTCATCACCAAACTTGACTAGAAAGGTATTATCACACAAATGAGCACACAGAGGCTTAAAGAAGTGAGGTAAATTTGATAATCATGACAACATTCTGTGTTGGTATGTCAGGCAGTGTGCTTTGACTTTTAGGGGAACTAGCTCATTTGCTCGGAGAAGGCAATGGCACCCCACTCCAGGACTCCTGCCTGGAAAATCCCATGGAAGGCTCCTCAGTCCAAGGGGTCGCTGAGGGTCAGACGCGACTGAGCGACTGAGCGACTTCACTTTTCACTTTCATGCACTGGAGAAAGAAATGGCAACCCACTCCAGTGTTCTTGCCTGGAGAATCCCAGGGATGGGGGAGCCTGGTGGGCTGCTGTCTATGGGGTTGCACAGAGTCGCACACGGTTGAAGTGACTTAGCAGCAGCAGCAGCAGCCAGTAATGAAAAATGGCTAGCTGACTCTACAGCCAGCAAACTCCAGGAAACTGCTTTGATGCCTTGGAGAGGAAGCACTATTTCCATTTCAGAGACAGGGAAAATGGAGAGATTTGGTTTCTTACCCAGTGTCAAGTGAGTAAGTAGAAAATTCAGCACTCAGATTTTGAGTTAATGTTCTCACATAATCCGGTGCATTTCCCATTTCACTGTGTCTCTTTAACATTAAAACCTTACCTTTGTTTACAACTTCCCATTTTACAAACAACATCGCATTAAAATTTAACAAACCTGGGAAGGATGCACCATTCCCCCACAGCTGGTGAATTAGATGACAACTCTAGAGAAATGGAATGTAAACCATGTCTTGAGATCTTGTTCAAGTCAATTTAAAACTCCAAAACATAAAAAAAGCAAACGTCTTTTAGGTTTAAGAGGCATGGGTCAATTTCAGTCCTAGTAGGTCACAGACTCTGATCATCTCAGCGTATCTCTAACATACGCTGGACCAATCGGTTTTCATCTGCAATTCAGTTTCTGTATTCTTTCACTTTCGAGTATCCGAGTTCCCTGTTGGTAGGGATGAGGGACTCAACCTACCTGGCATGTGGCAGTCACTCAACAAATGATGGAAAACCATCTTGGGTATATAGGTTAGACACTGGAGAACCAACGACTACGGACTCTTTCTTAGTCTTGAGTAATGTAATGTACACCGCCAAGGCAAGACCATCCAAGCCACACGTCTTTGGTTTCCAATTTAAATGCGGTGTCGCTGGATGACATAAAACTGAAAGGGCCCCTGTCAGCAGAGAACCGGCAGAAGACAAACACTCGGGAGAGGTGAGAACCAAGCGGGCCCGGCCGGCTCACGCGAGGGTCGAGATTCGGGATGCCAGCTGGGCACCCCTGGTGGGCACCCGAGATGCCCAGCGGCTGGGTACCCCCGCCAAGGTCTGGAGAAACGACGCGTCTCTCTCCACCAGCGCCGACAGCGGAGGGTGGTCCCACCATCCGCACCCTCTGCCGGACCAAAGCGGCTCACTCACCCAGAACACGGGCTCCGTGGGGCCGGCCCCAGGGCCGCCGAGTTTCGATTCCCCAGTGTTTGGATACGGACCGAAAACAAACCGGGTCGCCAGGGGTCACCGCGGGCTTCCGGTTTCCTCGAAGACACAGCCGCTTCCCTGACGAATGCAGCCGCTCCGGGACCGCCGCGGAGGGACTCCCATTTCTCCTGCCTCGGCGGTGCCGGGGCCGTTGCGGCCGGCTAGTGGGCTGCGGCCCAGAGGCTCCGGAAGGTGGGCCGAGCCGCAGCCGAAGAAGACCGGCCACCCGGCTCGTCAGCGCCCTCCCGGGCGGCGCGCCGCGCAAGGGGAACGCCGCAAAAGGGCCGGCGGGAGGGCGGGCGGCGCGCGCCGGAAACGCGGCCTCCGGCTGTCCGCAGCTCGGCGCCAGGGCCAAGCGGGCAAACCGGAAGTCAGGCCCGAGGGAGCACCGAGGGCGTTCGCTAAGCCGGTGCCGGGGCGGGGTCGAAGGGGGCGGTGTACCACGCGTCCCGTGAGCCTCCGCGGCGGGGTGGGCGCGGCGACGCGGGAAGCGGAGGCGCTGTCGGGTAAGACTGGCTGCGGCGACCGCGGTTGGGCCGTTGGCCGCCTTCTGCGTCGTGTGTTTCCTTGAGCGTCCGCTTGGGGGTCCCCGAGCGTCGTGTCGTGGGTTGGCTCCGTAGGCTAACGCTCTTTGGGGTTTCGGGCGCCCGCCTCGCCCTGGCCTGGAACGAGGAGCCGGTAGCAGTGCGCGCCTGTTGAGGAGTTTTTAACACCCCGCCGGGTTTCGGGGCGTTGCTCCGGATACCCTAGTTGTCGGGCACGCGGCTCTTATTAACAGTGAGGAAGCTGTTAACCTCGGGATGTACCCTGCTGCGCTAGGGTTCTTTGTGGAACATGGACGCGCGCTCCGTCGCTTAGTCGTGTCCGAGTCTTTGCGGCCCCACGGACGGTAGCCCACCAGACTCCTCTGTCCGTGGAATTTTCCAGGCAAGAATATTGGAGCGGGTCGCCCTTTCCTTCTGCAGGGAATCTTGATGACCGAGGGATCGAATACCTAGGAAACGCTACCTCCGAAGCGTTTATAAGCATACTTGTTACAAAATGGCCATTTCTTTTGTAATTATATATACAGTTTTTTAATTATTATTTTACTTTACAGTACTCTATTGGTTTTGGCATACATTGACATGAATCGGCCACGGGTGTACACGAACTCCCAAACACGAACCCCCCTCCCACCTCCCACCCCCCATCATCCCTCCGGATCATCCCCATACACCAGCCCCAAGCATCCTGCATCCAAAATGGCCATTTTTAACTGAGTTCAACACTCTTAACACAAGTCGCTTTATCCTGCATCCAAAATGGCCATTTTTAACTGAGTGCAACACTCTTGACACAAGTCACTTTTTCAAAGGTCTTGTTTACAGGCTGTGGTAAATGAAAACCGATATCCCAAGAGATTCTCCCTCAGCATTCCCCACCTCTTCACGTTATCTCACCAAGGTCCTGACGTTCTCCATCAGGAGTTGCCCTTGAAAGCCCTAGAGTGAGGACTAGCTTCAGCGAGGTTCCGTCTGCCCTGGGGTAGAATGGATTTCAGAGCTGTATCTGAACAAAGAATACGGCCCTTGGCACAACTCATGACTGTGGCTCAGCCTACTTCTCGGTTTTAAACAATCTTGCATCTTTAGAGGTGCTTCAGATCTTTTGTTTAATTAGGCAATATGTTAAAACAGTAAAGAAAATAGTGCTGTTGTATTTTGTTCTTTTTTAATGGGAGGCATATATTTCTAATCTGCAGAGTAGATACTGTTAGAGGGAAGAGAATGTGTCTTTTAAGAAAAAAATACAAAGTGTATTTTGGGTTAGTGATTTAAATTTTGTATTATTAAAACCATACCATCCTAGGGATCATGTTTACTGTGTCTCTGCCCTGTGTTTTGTGACTACTGTGTATGTGTGACTCTTCAGTGTTAGCAGAATGGAATTAAGATGTCAGAACCTATAAGTTGAAATTGCAGTGTCTCTTCATATATCACCTTCAGTGTCATTTCATCGGTATTGTCTTAAAACCATTTTTCTTCCCATCCCCCACAACCGTCAGGTGTTCACGTCTAGAGCCTTAGGGTAAGGGAATGGTTTCAGTGGCAAAAATACAAAGCAGATTCAAAGATACTACCAAAAATGAAAAATCTGGTGTCTGGGCCTACATAGTATGTTTTCCCTCTTTCTTCCCATACCTCATCACTCACCCTGCGCCTCGCCCCCACCCCCCACCCCAGACCTCCCCTCAGAATCAAAGTTCATGACTTCTGTTACACTGTGTGTATCCTTGAAACAGCATTCCTCAGACTGGGCATCATGTAACCCAGACCCTTAACCTTGTAAAGTACATGACGGCTTTCCAGGGGGTTANCAGACCTCCCCTCAGAATCAAAGTTCATGACTTCTGTTACACTGTGTGTATCCTTGAAACAGCATTCCTCAGACTGGGCATCATGTAACCCAGACCCTTAACCTTGTAAAGTACATGACGGCTTTCCAGGGGGTTATGTGCTTAGGCACTAAGTCATGTCTAACTCTTTGTGACCCCATGGACTGTAGCCCACCAGGCTCCTCTGTCCATGGGGATTTTCCAGGCAAGAATACTGGAGTGGGTTGCCATGCCCTCCTCCAGGGGATCTTCCCCAACCCAGGGATCGAACCCATGTCTCCTGCGTTGCAGGCAGATTCTTTACTGTCTGAGCCACCAGGGAAGCCCACATGATAGCTTTAAGGGTATTAATTTTCAGGTTGTTAAATTGCATGTTTCTTCCCAAAAATTGATCTGCCTCCGACTGTGCCTGAACTCGGACACCTCTCCCCTTTCCTTTTCAGTAACTGTCCCTCTCCCACTATACAATTAAAGTACCTTAATCTGACCTAAATCTGTTTAGAAAGTAAATGATTCTAATAACTGGATAGCTAACTGTTTCCTAAGAATAGTAATTTCCAGTGGTTTTCAAAAATGTTACAAAAGACACAGCTGTCTGCTGATTAAGAATAATTTTATGGCGTACTCCTATGTGATTTTTGGTTCATAGTTTAGTAGTTCAGAAGAGTGATTATTGATATAACAGGAATCCTTCTGCTTCTAAATATTTGGAATGGAAGAATACAAAATGTAAGACTAGGATCAGCTTGAACCCTGTTTCTCCTTAGCAACAAATAATATGATTCTGAAATGAATGACTTCATTGGAGGGAGGAGGAGCTATCCAATTCTAAATGAGATGCATGTCCAATAAAAGCTGACTTAGGATATTCTATAATGATCATAATTTGAATTGTTTCTCATTTGCTAAGTACTGCTCTAGTAAGTTAATATAACAATCCTGATGACAGTTCTTAAGTTTATGTTCTCAGGAATTTTTAAATATACTGTTTTGTGTAGGGAAATATGACTAATTTAAAGTATTTACAAGCACTGAAATGTGTTGGAATAAGCTTATGTTGGGGAAGGGATACAAAAATAGGAATTCAAGAAGAAAAGGAACAAGATCAATTTCCTAACTATAGAAGGAGACCTTGTTCATGTGCTTTTCAAATGAATGGGTTAATAATAGATATCAAATTATTATGACAATTACATTCCATTTATAAAAAAAGATATATTCTTCTGTTTCTAGCAGCTAGCCTTGTCCTGAACAGACAGTGTGTACTTCATAATAACTTTCTGACCTGAAGTGCTTTATAATCAGGAGAAATTAGCTTCTGACAGCTTTCATTTAAAAAAAATAAACATGAATGTCATAATTATGAATGCAGTGACTTTTTCTTGGAAACATATGTAGGTGAAGAAAAATTTAATAATCTTAGGAAGTCTTTGATGTAAGAAGTAGGGAGAAGAAATACAAGAAGAGCTAACAGAAGAACAGCAGCAGAGGCCCCAGGATGGGGTTAGTAGATTGTACAGAGGAGGAAAAAAGATCCAATAGGGGAATTCTGTACTTATTAAATGAAGTAAGAGCAACCCTTCTCTGAAGCTTGAGACTTAGACTCTTACTATCTGAGATGTGAATTCATTAGTTTATTCAATGCTTGGTGTTAGTCGCTCAGTCGCTTAGTCTTTGTGACCGATGGACTATAGCCCTCCAGGCTCGTCTGTCCATGGAATTCTCCATGCAGGAACACTGGAGCGAGTAGCCATTTCCTTCTCCAGGGGATCTTCCTGACCCAGGGATTGAACCTGATCTTCTGAATTGCAGGCAAATTTTTGGAGGCAAGTTCTTTATCATCTGAGCCACCAGAGAAGCCCATTCAATACTTAACAAATATTTATTCAGAGCATGCTGTGTGTCATTGTTTTAGGCACTGAGATGAAACAGGCAAAGTAGCTTTTTAATTTATCACAGAGAAATCAGTCACATAGACAAGACCTATGAGAAATTTAACATGATAAGAAATTCCCTCCCGTTGTGTTTTGTCATGACAGTTTTTTTAAGTGTCTATGAAGAAAATAATTTTCTTTCCCCTTTTTAAAATGGGAAGAGAGGAAGAAATAATTCTGTTTTGTGACTTACACATATACACTATGAAAATTAGGAAGATAAAGTGAGTTTTTCAGAGGAAAGACATTTTTATAAAACTACCAAATAACAGAGAAAGGATGACATTAAGCTTCAGTAAGATCTATAGAAAGATAGATTTTTCATAATCTATTTTTTTCAGATAGATTATGTACCAAAAAAGAGGGAAAATTTCCAAACCCATTTCACAATCCATGGTATAAAAGTGAAATCATTGATTTTTTCTAATAGTTGCAAAATTAAGAACAGTTTCCTACTGTAGATTTTTCAGTTGTCTATGAATGGTTGATATTAAAAGTCCAAAAACAAAATGATGAGTGTTTTTTTTTTCATTCACTTATATTTTGTCATTTTCTCTTGAGAGCCATTTTATGTCATTCCCTTTGACTTTTATAGCTCCTTCCGTCTCATCCTATAGTCAGTCTGTTCAACTGACTGTAGATTTTGCCTTTTATCTCATCTTTTGGATCCGTTTCATAGTCTCTACTGTGCCACAGTTTCCCATCTGTCTATTATAATAGTTTCTTCTAATTATTTCTTTCTTTTTGGCTTCCAGGTCATTCTTTACAGGATAGGTAAATGATCTTTTAAAAATGTAAATCTTACCATTACTTTTCTCCTCTTAAACTCCTGAAATGACTCCTTTGCATGTTTTAAAAGACCATTTGTAATATAGCTCAGCCTGTTTTACCACCAACTTCTATAAGCACTGCCAGCTCAGACATTGAAATTGGATATCGTTACTCCTTTGTAAAGTTTTCATTCAGTTGACCCTGATTATAGTTTTAGAATGTTTACTTTCTTAGATCATTATTTGACATTTTTGTAAATTTAAAATATCTCAGATGGGAACTCCAGAAAAATTCTTCAACATTAGCTTGAGAATTATGGTTCTACTTTTTACTTGTCCTAAAATGCTATCACATTTAAAAGAGGAACTTGTATCTTCAGGTAATGGATATCAGCCTCAGAACATACAAAGCAAAACTGGACAGAATTAGGAGACATGCCCCCAATACTGGAAGATGCTTCCATTTAACATGCTCCCCTCACTAGCAACAAAAAGATACATTAAGGAAATAGACAATTGGAGTAAAATTATTAACATCACACTTATTAAGATGGCTATTATCAGAAATAAAACCAAAATGGAAAATATTCCTCTTAAAATTAATATGGAATCCCAAGGGACCTTAAATAGCCAAAACAATCTTGAGAAAGAACAAAACTATTTGCTGACCTCAAAACATTACAAGCTGTAGAATTAGAACATTATGGTACTGGCATCAAGACATACATATAGCCGTGATCAGTTCAGTTCAGTTCAGTCGCTCAGTCGTGTCCAGCTCTTTGTGACCCCATGAATCACAGCATGCCAGGCCTCCCTGTCCATCACGAACTCCTGGAGTTCACTCAAACTCACGTCCATCGAGTCAGTGATGCCATCCAGCCATCTCATCCTCGGTCGTCCCCTTCTTCTCCTCCCCCCAATCCCTCCCAGCATCAGAGTCTTTTCCAATGAGTCAACTCTTCACATGAGGTGGCCAAAGTACTGGAGTTTCAGCTTTAGCATCATTCCTTCCAAAGAAATCCCAGGGCTGATCTCCTTCAGAATGGACTGATTGGATCTTGCAGTCCAAGGGACTCTCAAGAGTCTTCTCCAACACCACAGTTCAAAAGCATCAATTCTTTGGCGTGCAGTTTTCTTCACAATCTAACTCTCACATCCATACATGACCACTGGAAAAACCATAGCCTTGACTAGACGGACCTTTGTTGACAAAGTAATGTCTCTGCTTTTGAATATGCTATCTAGGTTGGTCATAACTTTTCTTCCAAGGAGTAAGCGTCTCTTAAGTTCATGGCTGCAATCACCATCTGCAGTGATTTTGGAGCCCCCCCAAAATAAAGTCTGACACTGTTTCCACTGTTTCCCCATCTATTTCCCATGAAGTGATGGGACCAGATGCCATGATCTTCATGTTCTGAATGTTCAGCTTTAAGCCAACTTTTTCACTCTCTGCTTTCACTTTCATCAAGAGGCTTTTTAGTTCCTCTTCACTTTCTGTCATAAGGGTGGTGTCATCTGCATATCTGAGGTTATTAATATTTTGTGTTAATGTATTTTATTTTATGCAAATACATGGATTCTCATACATTTGTTTTAATTCCAGTTAGTTTACTTTTGTTTTGTTCCCTTTATGCAAATGGTACTAAGTACTTTTTATTTTGGCATATTTAGCTTGCATGTTTAGATTTATATTTGTGCTCTTCTGTATTTTTTAACTTATATTTATGGATTTGGAAACTTTTATCCAAACATAATTTCTTTATGATGGAGAGTAGGATTGAATTTTAAGTGTGGAGAGCTTTCAGTAATGAGGTATCTGTGGTGTAAAAGTCTGAAGAGATGCAGTTTTGGGAAATGTACCTGAAAATGTATGTTTGAAGTGATTGCACTCAGGGATCATTAACTGTAACATATCTAACCTGAAGGGAATGGTAGAAATTATTTCACTTCCACCCTCTTGTTTTATAGCTAGAGAATGATCTTTTGAATTTAAATGAACTGCCCAATTACATTAATCCTGTTTCTCTTCTCCTAGAAGTTGATCTTGAATTCCACTTTCACAGAAAAATTAAAGAAAAAGTACAGCACCCATTCTTTTAATCTCCACTCTTCAACAGGACTTGGTCATCAAGCAAGTACAGGAGATGAGGGAAAAGGAAGAAGTGACCTTGATTCCTGGCCTCCTGACAGGGCAGCTGGCTATTCACCAAGGTGACAGCCAGGCTTGGCATGGGTATTGATGGAAGGACTGAGTTAATTTCAGGATACAGGGCATTGGAGGTGAGGTGCCCAGGAGATATTTTCAGGGGCAAACCTCAGAATTTAGGAGACAGGTATCATGATTGTTCTCTACAACAGAGCATTACATTTGGTGTTTGAAGACAGAAGGCAGGTGAGTCCACTGGGATGCTATGAGGCCACAGCTGGAAGGCACTAAAGAGAGACCGATGGGTGCAAACCAATGGAGGCAGAATTCAGTGAACTACAGAAGAGAGGGATTTGAAGAAACAGCAGAGGGGGAGGTGGTCTTGATGAAGCCACACCAAAGATGTAAAGGGAGAGAGTTTGAGTATTAACGGTTTATGCAGGAGGTAGCTTAATGGAGCTAAAGATTCCAGAAATGGTACTTTTGAGACGTGACCCAGCAGTAGCTGTGGCTGCAGAGTGACCTTAAATGACTCTGCTCCCTGAAGTCACTGGGGAGGTGGTCTTGATGAAGCCAGACCAAAGATGTAAAGGGAGAGAGTTTGAGTATTAACGGTTTATGCAGGAGGTAGCTTAATGGAGCTAAAGATTCCAGAAATGGTACTTTTGAGACGTGACCCAGCAGTAGCTGTGGCTGCAGAGTGACCTTAAATGACTCTGCTCCCTGAAGTCACATCTTTCAAAAGATCCATCATCTACCCTCCTTTCCCACTGCTACTGTTTCAGTTTAGGCTGTTACATTCCTTTTCTGGTTATTCAGTAGCTTTCCAATTTCTTTCCTTCCCTCCAATTCTTCTCTATTTCTTTTTTTTCTTTTTTCTTTTTCTTTTTGGAGCTTCCATCTTACTTTATTTTACTTTACAGTATTCTATTGGTTTTGGCATACATTGACATGAATCTGCCACAGGTGTATTTGGAGAATTTTGAGCATTACTTTACTAGCGTGTGAGATGAGTGCAATTGTGAGGTAGTTTGAGCATTCGTTGACATTGCCTTTCTTTGAGACCCTGTGGAATGGAATAAAGGGTACAAAAAATCCTCACATATATGGCCAGCTGATTTCCAACAGATATGCCATGACCCACCAATGGGAATAGGGCAGTCTTTTCAACAAATGTTGTTGGAAAGACTGAATATACATTTACAAAATAATGAAGTTGGACCCTACCTGATACCATAAAAATTAAATCAAAATGGGTCAAAGGCCTAAATTTAGCAGCTAAAACTATAACACTCTTAGAAGAAAAACAGGGAAGAGCTTCATGATACTAGATTTTGCAGTTTCTTGGATGTGACACCAAAAACATAAGCAACAAAACAAAAAATAGGTAAAGTTCTCTAAATCAGTCATTAATAAAATATTTAAAAATCATTGTCTAGTGACTCCAATATTGAATACTATGGTCTTTACTTTGAATTTCATTAGAATTGTCTGCATTTGTAAATAAAGTATAATTTTAACTTCAAAACTAAAATCATGCCTATGCTTAAATAGTGTAAACATTTAATTATACGGGGAAATGTTCAGAATATATTGTTAAGGAAGCAAATTGTTGAGTTCCATTTGAGATTACAGATTGACCTATTATATCTTTTCCTTCCGTTAAGATTAGAATTAAGAGTAAAAACTACACACATAATACAAAGAGTTGGGGAGACATCAGAGGACAAAAAATTTCAACAAATATTCTGAGAAACTTGGTTTGAATCTGTCATTAATTGAAGTGGAGCCCAGGAAGCTTTAGGACAGAATATACTGGACAAGAGACCACCGTGGAAATAGGAATCACTCCTCCCTGAAAGATCGTGATGAGGCTCTGAAAGTCCTAAATGAAAGACGGAGGATGAATATAACATTTTTGAAAGTCTTTCGTGAAGCTTCTTTGCTTCCTTATACTTCCTGTTTCATCATGCAGAAAGACAATCTGTCCAGGCTTTCCTCTCAGGACAAAGAAGAAGAGGACCCTCTCCAAAGAAATTGAAAAGAAAATTAAAGAAAACGGTGAAAATCTTTGTGTGTTTCTTTCCAGAATAGTTTCAACTTATTTCTGTTCTCAGTGTTTCATGCTTACTTTGCAGTTTTAGATGTGATATGTGTAGAAGCATATTCTTAGTTTTGCATTATGCAATTTAAATTTAACTCTACATTCTCACTTAAAAGCTCTTTAGTGATGTATTTCTTAGTATTTGCATAGTGACTTTTGAAACATTTATATATTTACTCACTAGAACCCTGGGCTTCCCTTGTGGCTCTGCTGGTAAAGAATTCACCTGCAATGTGGGACACCTGGGTTCTATCTCTGGGTTGGGAAGATCCCCAGGAGAAGGAAAAGGATGCCCACTCCAGTTTTCTGGCCTGGAGAATTCCAGTTGGAATTCCTGTAAATTCCAGTTTACATTGGAGAGAAGATTAAGATTAAATGCCTTTTAAAGTCTGGTGGTGGTTTAGTCACTAAGTTGTGTCTGACTCCTGCGACTCCATGGACCCTAGCCTGCTGGGCTTCTCTGTCCATGGAATTCTCCAGGCAAGAATACTGGAGTGGGTTGCTATTTCCTTCTCCAGTGGAGCTTCCTGACCCAGGAATCAAACCCAGGTCTCGTGCATTGCAAGCAGATTCTTTACCGACTGAGCTATGAGGGAAGCCTGGCATTTTAAAGTCTGTATGCAAACTAAACAATTGTTTATTAACTTGAGTGCTTGAGAAAAATCATGAACGAAAGACAAAATAGAGTGCTCTCATTCTGCATTGGTTTCTGTGTATTTTAATTTTCTTATCTAACTATAAATATTACTCATTTAAAAGGAGTCTAGAAAGAAAGTCGAGCATTTATTATATTTAATGTACTAACTCTGAAATGTGTTTTTTCATATGCTGTTTCATTTCATCATTAAAACTATCCTATGAATTCAATATTATTATTATCAGCATGTACAAATGATAAAATGATAGTCAAATTATTTAAGCGACTTGCCATAATTTTAAAATCTCATATAAAATGGAGTCAGAATTTAAATCAAGAGCTACAAATGACATTCAGCTGATACTCACAGCCATCCTAGTTTTTAAATAATTTGAATATCAGTACTGTCAAGGACAGACTTAACTCTAAAGTTCATACTACTTTTTTATTTTATAATATAAATATGCTTTCAGTGCCTCTCTTTGGTAAGTATTTCATTAAATGCTAGGGATACGGTGGTTAACAAGATAGAATGACATGCCACAGGATTTTCCTTGTCTTGTAGAGCACTTCATTTAAGTGTTAAGTGGAGTGTGTTAAGTGGCATGGAGTAGAGCAGAGACTCCAAGGGGCACATAATAGTGGCCTGACTCTACTTGATAATTTTTTTAGATTGGCTTAAAATCACCTCTTTGCAGTATCCTGACACCGCCTACCTGGAAGTCTTAGGTGTGCCCTGTATGCTTCCAAATCATTCTGTATTGGTTTCATGATATTCCTAATGTTACTTAAGGAGAAGAATCTTGTTTTTCCCTGAGCATTATGACTGGCTCACAGCAAATCCTCAAGAAGTATTTTTGAAGAAAATAGAATTGAGGTCTGAAATGGCAGCAAGGAAGTAAGAGAGCAGTTTTGGATAAGCTTTTAGGTATTCAGGTGAGAAATGGCAAAGATAATCCTTGTAAAGTAAGAGGAAAGTTTATCTTTTGAGAATGAAGAGGTTGGTCTGAGATTGAAAAGAGTTTAGATAATCACTAAAGAACTGCAAGAGGAAAGAGATAATGCGTAAAATGGGTAGCCTTAAAGGTGTACTGAGGGCTCATCTGAGACTGGAGCCTGACTGTAGTGTTACCAATATGCATGACTGTGTAATTTCCTCCAAGAAGTTACCTCCTCCAACATAATATATATCGCTCTCATATCATCCTGTGTTGCTCTTTAGCACTTCTTATTATCTGACATTTATTTATTGGTTTGCCTTTATAAACTGTCTGTGTCCCCTCTTGCTGGAATGTTAACTCACGTATGCTGTATCTGTTTTGATTCACTGGTGTTTCCCTAGCATCTAGAACTCTTGTGCAACACTTGACATGTACACAGTAAATATCTGGTTTAAAAAAAATGAGTGAAGGAACAAATTAATATGTAGTTGAAATACTGTCCTTATTGCTATATTTAAATAAAACCAGATTTTTTCCTCCAAAGGAACATGTTTTTGTAGATTTAAGGGGAATTTTCTTGAACTCAGAATACTGCTTGACACTTCTTACGTACATTATAATTACATTCCTCTTGAGAAATCTGTATGCAGGTCAGGAAGCAACAGTTAGAACTGGACATGAAACAACAGACTGGTTCCAAATAGGAAAAGGAGTGGGTCAAGGCTGTATATTGTCACCCTAATTATTTAACTTCTATGCAGAGTACATCATGAGAAACGCTGGACTGGAAGAAACACAAGCTGAAATCTAGATTGCCAGGAGAAATATCAATAACCTCAGATATGCAGATGACACCACCCTTATGGCAGAAAGTGAAGAGGAGCTAAAAAGCCTCTTGATGAAAGTGAAAGAGGAGAGTGAAAAAGTTGGAAGCTCAACATTCAGAAAACGAAGATCATGGCATCCGGTCCCATCACTTCATGGAAAATAGATGGGGAAACAGTCAGACTTTACTTTTTGGGGCTCCAAAATCACTGCAGATGGTGACTGCAGCCATGAAATTAAAAGACGCTTACTCCTTGGAAGATAAGTTATGATCAACCTAGATAGCATATTCAAAAGCAGAGACATTACTTTGCCAACTAAGGTCCGTCTAGTCAAGGCTATGGTTTTTCCAGTGGTCATGTATGGATGTGAGAGTTGGACTGTGAAGAAGGCTGAGCGCTGAAGAATTGAACTTGAATGCTTTTACTGTGGTGTTGGAGAAGACTCTTGAGAGTCCCTTGGACTGCAAGGAGATCCAACCAGTCAATTCTGAAGGAGATCAACCCTGGGATTTCTTTGGAAGGAATGATGCTAAAGCTTAAACTCCAGTACTTTGGCCACCTCATGCGAAGAGTTGACTCATTGGAAAAGGCTCATGCTGTAAGGGATTGGGGGCAGGAGGAGAAGGGGACGACAGAGGATGAGATGGCTGGATCGCATCACTGACTCGATGGACATGAGTCTGAGTGAACTCCAGGAGTTGGTGATGGACAGGGAGGCCTGGCGTGCTGCAATTCATGGGGTCACAAAGAGTTGGACACGACTGAGCAACTGAACTGATCTGAAGGATTAAAATTAGTGAACTCTTTATTTACATTTTCTAAGGTTACTCTAAAATAGATGGGGAAACAGTGGAAACAGTGTCAGACTTTATTTTGGGGGGCTCCAAAATCACAGCAGATGGTGACTTCTGCCATGAAATTAAAAGACACTT